>JBBPLA010000034.1:0-11754 GCA_038089515.1 Leccinellum crocipodium
CAATGATGATGACTAAGAAGTCACATGACCTGATAAGATAACTCGCTATCGGATAAGATGTAGACAGGGGTATGATATATCGGGAGTTAGCTAAGGGGTTGGCTAAGTCTAACCCTAGACTAGGGGTCAAAGCTAGGTTGTGAACAAGGTCTACAACACTATCTAGGATTGCTATACTAGATTAAAGTGTTCACACAGTCATGAGATAGTTCTCGTGAGTGTGGGAAGTGAAGAGTGAAAGGTAACTACATCATAGATAAGAGATAGAGTCAGGTGATTGGCTGACTAAGTGGATCACATGACTTGGAGAGACGCTCTGGGCATTTAAAGGTTTGGTTTGTCGGTCTATCAGACTAGTGGACTAGCAGAATAAGTATGGTTTGCAACACAATCAATCTTGACCTTCAAAATATAGTGAAATATGGAGAATTCAGGGGATATTGTGGACAAAATGGGGCATCACCAGTTACATTTTATAACTGGTTATAACTAGTGTTTGTCCAATTATGAAACTATCACAAATTTTTGTAAGCTTAACTGTGACCAAACTGTAACTGGCTGTAATCAGACTGCTTAAGCAGTTACAAGTGGTTACAGTTTGGTCCTGTTAAGGTTTTTTACTAGTTATGCAACTAGACCTGAAAACACTAATCATGGACATGGCAGTCTTGGAAGGCCACTCCTTTCATTGACAATAAAATTTTCATGAAATATATATCTATAATCTCATCATGAAACTGGCAGTCTTAGAAGGCCACTCTCTATATTGACCACAAAATTGTTGTGAAATATATATATATGATCTCATGATGAACATGGCAGTCTTGGAAGGCCACTCCTTTCATTAACTAAACATTTTCATGAAATATATATCTATTGTTACGACTGGCCTTGGGTAAGGTCAGTTGTATACTCGAGGATTTCTTGGGATTAAGAGTTCGAAGGGCAAACTTCAATGGAGAAGGTTTGCAGACTGAGAGGAGCACACGCTCAGAGACAAAGGGATTTGAAGACTAAGAGGAGCACACGCTCAGAGACGAGGATGGGCTAAGAGCGATGATATTCGAGTAGCTCTAGCTTAGGGTTACATGAGGGGAACGGTGTCCCTTTATACTATCTACGAGATGGAATACCGTGGAACGGTATGGAAGGAAAATGAGTCATCCGCAGTATGGATGAGTAAGAAGCTGCAGAAGGCTATGTTACAGGATAAGTCATGATGACGTCAGTATGACGTAGTGGTTAATCATCCGCAGTATGGATGAGTAAGAAGCTGCGGATGTCTAGGCGTAAGCAGGAGAAATAGGAATGGTGAGTAATCCGCAGTAAGAGAGTTTAGGAATGATGCGGATATCTATAGTACAATCGGAATACTACGGAACAGAGAAAAGCGTAGTGAATAGAGGAAATGAGAAGAAAGAATGAGAATAGAGGGGTACATCGTAACACTACCCCCTTTGTAGGTTTGGAATCGCCGATCCAAACATTAATAGCAGCTTGTCCACTGCGGTTCTCCGCACATATTTGCCTCCGCGACTTCATCGTAGTCGAAGTCATTGTCGATGGGATCATTCCCCGGAGGATAACGGTCATCAGACCGAGATGCGTGCCTTTGATAGCGAGGAGGGGGAATGGGGAGGGGTCGACTAGTAGAATGGGCTGAGCGAGAGGATTGAGATGATCGTCGACTGCATTGGGAGGAGGAAGAGGAGGAGGAGGGTGCGCAGTCTCGGTAACGTCGAAAGGGACAATTGTTTTGCCCATGTCCTGGAGCTGGCCGTCCGCAATGTTTGCAGATGTAGTCGGGGCAGTCGATTCGAAAATGACTAAGGCGGCAGCAGACAAAGCATGTGGTTTTGTAGAATTGATGGCTACGATCGACGGAGAGATCCAGTTCTTTGGCGAGCTGGGCGTCAGCCGAGTTCAACACCGTGATCTCTGCGGGTTCGAGGGGAGAGGAGGATGCGGATGGGGTGGACGGAACGTGGTATGCTGGGTCGACGTTTTCGAGATGTTCCTCTTCTTCTTCTGGGATTGGCGAGGAACAGTGGAGGGCTTCGACCTGGTCGATGAGTTCAACCTCATCCATTCCAAGTGGGGAGGAAGAGGCTGATGGTGTGGTTGGAAGCGGTAATAGACCCGTTGGAGAGACTGCCTCAACTTCCGCAGGGATAGGGACACTTGGACAGATGGGGGAAGGGAGTCCCGGGGGAGCAGGGAAGTATTCAGGGAGAGTGCCGGTGGGAGCATGGAGGGAGAGTTCAGCCAGAAACCGATCTAAGTTGGTGATGAACTCGGTCATTCCGAGTTGATGCATGGCGTCGAGGAGGTGTTCCTCGGCTTTCCTCTTATCCTCTAATAGTTTGTCACCCAGGAAGGCGATCTGTGCATCTGGGTGTGATTGAAGGTGGTGTGCAATGGGACCTACGTTTCTGAGGGTGATAAATGCATTATAGGTGGAGTAGAGGGGTGAGCCTTGGTCAATGTGAGCGTGGATGGGTTGGGAGTATTGCAAATCTCGGAGGTACTTGACGAGGGTGGCCTGGGTGGCGGGAGTGGGGAGATCTTCCCTGATACGGTGGGCGTAAGTTGGTATGTCTACAGTGAGGACGGGGGGAAAGGGGGAAGGAACGAGACGGGGGGAATTGGGGCACCAGTTGACGTATTCGTCTAAGCTGAGGGAGTCGGCGGGGGAGTCATCGAGTTCAAGGTCAGCAAGGCCCAGAGGCATTCTGCCAAGAGGGCTAGGGCCATGGTTTCGAGCCAAAGGACTGGTAGGAGAACGAGGACTAGCTGAAGAGAGGGATGAAACAGAAAGGGAAGAAGGGGAAGAAACTAAGTCGGTAGGGACATAGGTAGACATTTGTTTAGTTCTGAGGGTTTGGTGGTGGTTTTATCGAGAGTGGGTGTTTTTGGAGAAGACGGTGGGATGCAGCTTTTTATAAGCTTCGAGGACGGCGGGAGCATTTCGGAGTTCTTTTTCGGGTAACCATGTGTCGTCCTCGGCAGTGTACCCTTTCCATCGGATTAGGTACAACCTGTTGCGAGGGGGGCCTTTATGACGAATGATGCACAGCACTTCATACCTTTCTTCGTCATTGATAAGATCGGGGGGTGGAGCAGGAAAGTTCCGGCCATGTACGGTGTTTTCGCGATAGGACGATAAGAGGGATGTGTGAAACATGTCATGAATTTGCCAAGTTTTGGGGAGGCGGAGTTTGTATGTGATGGGCGATAGGACTTGGGTGATGGTAAAAGGTCCTTCGCGTTTCAGGGCGAACTTGGGAGAGGTGAGGGAGCGTCGCAGGTTTTTTGCTTCCAGCCAGACTTTATCCCCTTTGACGAAGGGTGTGAAGTCATGTCTATTGTGCACTTTTATGACTTGTTGAGCAAGTTCATGGGCAGCAAGGGCTTCGTTTCAGGCTGCAGAGAGGGTCTTTAGGCGGGTTTCTATGGCTGGGAGATTGGAGGACGATAAGACCGTGGGGAGTGGTCTGGGTTCGAATCCATACATGAGGAAGAAGGGTGATTGATTGGTGACGGAGTGAGGGCAGTGGTTATGGGCAAATTCCGCATGGGGAATCATTTCTGCCCATGAGGTGGGGTTGTCACCACAGAAGATCCGAAGGTACATTTCAACTTCTTGGTTGACCCATTCGGTTTCTCTGTTGTTTGAGGGTAATAGGCGGTGGAGAGGGAGAGGTCATAGCCAAGGGCTTTCCCTAGTTCTTTAGTGAATGCTGAGGCGAATTGGGGTCCTCAGTCGGAGATAATCTTTCTGTAGAGTCCGAAGCGGAGGAATACTTTGTGAAAGAAGAGGGAAGCGATCCCTTCGGCGGTGACGGTTTTCGTGGTAGGACATAGGATTACCCCCTTTGTAAGGCCGTGGTCGACCACGACCAGTAGAGAATCAAAACCAGAAGAAAAGGGGAGATCGGTAATGAGGTCGCAGGATATCTGCTGGAAGGAAAGGGAGCAGGTGGAAGGAATGGGGAGGAGAGGGGGTGTAGTGGGGTGCATGTTGGCTTTGCATTGCTGGCATAAAGTGCACCTTCAACATATTTTCGAACGAATTGGGCGAGACTGGGCCACCAGTATTCTGCCATGACTAACTGGCAGGTTTTAAGAAATCCGGGGTGACCAGCGGTGGGGAGATCATGGGCACAGGTGACAATGTTGCAGCGAAGGGTGGCGTTGTCCGGAATGTAGACGCGATTTTGATAGGTAAGAATACCATCGGTGTAATGCCAGTCGGAGAGCTTGGAGCGGAAGGCAGGAGGGACTGTGCCAGCAAGGGCTTGGAGGGCATTTTGGATGAGGGAGTCAGAGGAGGCAGCATTGGAGATGAGGTTGTGGAGGGTGGTGTCGATGAGGCGAACGAAGACGGAAGGAGGGAGGAGGGTGGTAGCCTCGTTATCGTGGGGGAGGGTCGAAAGTTTGTCTGGGCGGCGCGAAAGAGCGTCCGGACCAGCGAGAAGTGTTCCGGGAACATGGGAGATTTTGAGGTCATAGTCAGCGATGTCAAGAAGCCAGCGAGCTTGGCGCCGGTTAAGGTTCTGGGGGGAACGGAAGTAGGTGAGGTTTTTGTGGTCAGTGAAGACAGTGGTGGGGAAGGGGGAACCACGCAAATAGTGCTTCCACGCTTTAAGGGCGTGGATAACAGCAAGGAGTTCGCGGTCATAGACGTCGTAATTGCGTTCGGCGGGGAGGAACGATTGGGAAAGATAGGAACAGGGGTGCCAGTCGCCATTGGAATCAGTTTGTAACAGGATGGCGCCAGTGGCATTGTGGGAGGCGTCGGTAGCGACGGCAAAGGGAGCGGAGGGATCGGGGAGGCGTAGGACTGGTTTCGACAGGAAGGCACTTTTCAGAGTGTCGAAAGCGGTTTGACAGGTGGAGGTCCAGAGCCAGGGATGGTCTTTCTTTGTGAGGTCAATGAGGGGGCGGGCGATGTCGGAGTAGTGGTCAATGAAACAACGATAGAAGTTGGCGAAGCCAAGAAACGATCGTACGGTTCAGACCGTGGATGGTGTAGGCCAGGATGCAATCCCGTCGAGTTTGATGGGATCCATGGCGAGAACGTTGGGGCAGACAATCATGCTGAGGAACTCGACTTCGTCAGTGGCAAATTTGCATTTTTCAAGACAGAGATGGAGGTCAAGTTCTTTCATGTGCTGGAGAACGCGTTTCATATGTTCGGTATGGGAGGCATCGTCTGGAGAGAAAATAAGGAGGTCATCCATGTAGATGACGAGCCATCCCTCCGTGATCATGTCTCGAAATGAGTCGTTCATGAATCGCTGAAAGGTGGATGGAGAGTTGTTCATGCCGAAGAACATGACTGTTGGCTCAAAGAGTCCCTTGTGAGTAATGAAGGCACCTTTCCATTGATCGCCTTCCTTGATCCGGACATTGTTATAACCCCAGTGTACATCGAATTTAGTGAAGATGTTAGCTCCCTTTAATTTGTCGACTAAGTCGGAGATGAGGGGGAGGGAGTAGGCGTCACGAATGGTATGGGTATTAAGATACCTGTAGTCTTGGCATGGGCGAAGTTTCCCATCCTTTTTCTTGACGAAGAAGAAAGGGGAGGCTTGGGGAGACTTGGAGGGACGGATTTTTCCACTGCTGAGGTTTTCGTCAAGGAACATTTCTGTAGCTTTTTGTTCGTCAGGAGAGAGGGGGTAAAGTTTCCCTATTTTTGGGACGAACGTCTTGTCAAGGTTTATCGTGTGGTCATAGGGTCTAGAGGGAGGAAGCCTAGCAGAGGCCTCTTCAGAGAACACCAAGGAGAATTGAGAGTATTCTTCGGGGAGCAGTATTTTCGGTTTAAGTTTTTCAGCTTCTTCGGCTAATCTGGTCGAAGTGGTGAGTTTAGCGATGAGGTTGGATCCTTTCGGAATAAAGCGAGATCCACATCTCATAACGCGACACAGTACCTGATTAACTGTGGCCCGTTTGAGGAAGTTCTGCTGGGATTCGTAGCCGATGAAGCTGTGAAGTTTCTGAGAGTAGTGGGGGTAGGTGTGGTTAGGGAGTTTAGTTGTTGGCGAGTTCTTTGTATATCCCGGGTACGAGGTGTGGTGATTGGAGTCCATGAGATGTCGTTGGTATAGGTCTGTGGATTGGTCAATGTGTTTCGGGATCTCGAGGGTTTGGTTTTCCCAGTCGATCCTCGGGTTGGTATCTCGGAGCCAGGGGCTTCCCAGTATTACATTTTCGTTTCCACAGTCCATGATGTGGAAGGTGGTTTCTCGGGTGATTCCTTCGGTGCGGACAAAGAGGGAGGTGGTAAAAAGAATGTCTCCTTTTTTATTGGTAGATTGATCAATGTTTCAAACTCGGATGGGGGTTTCCAGGTGTGTTCAGGGGAGGTTGTGTTTTTGGGCGAAGCCCCAGTCTAGGCAGGAGATTTCGGCTCTGCTGTCGATTAGGGCAGTGGTTTCGATGTCTTTGAGGGTGTGTGGAGGTACGATGAGACTGATTGGGATCTTCATTGCTTTGGCAGATGTTGATACAAGTACGGGGGCACACGTTACAATAGGAAATCCTTGCGTTGAACGAGGTTTCCTCTTCAAAAATCCTGTGTAAAAGAAACTTTTCCAACAACCATCTCCTCGTCTTCATCATCCTTGATCTCTCCAAGTTCCGGTAAGTCGTCTTCTTCGGCTTTGGCGATCATCTTCGGGGGGTTTCGTTTGAACGAAGGGGAGTTGGAGGCGAATGTGGAGCAGTTTGAGGCGTTGTGTCCTTTCTTTCTGCATCGAAGGCAGAGTCCCTCTTTGAAGCATCTTTCTTGCATCTCTTTGGTGAGCTTAGGGATTCATTCTGTAGTTTGGATGGCATCTACGTCCATGGCATTGGGGTCCTGTCCTTTAGGAGGGGACGCAGTTGAGTAGGGGATGAACGACCCAGAGGATCGTCCCTTGTGCTGCTTTTGTGCGAACTGGGCCCTTCTTTGTTGGTCGTTGATCCTGGAGGTGTGGGTGTACCAGTCTGCGACTGTGGTGGGGACTGTGTCCATGAGATAAATCTTGCTAGAGAGGGATGGGGGGATTCCGACAGAGAAGAGGTAGCAGAGAGTGGTTTCCTCCTTTATCCTGGCGATAGCAACTTTGTTTTGGAAGCCGGCGATATAGTGGTCAAGGTTGACTGAGTACCTTCCGTCTCCTTTGTCGGTGACTCAATAGGTATTGAGCCAAGAGAGGGCGTTGGCTTTAGTGTTGGCACTTTCGAAGGAAGCTCTGAATTCCTTGGTAAAGTCGGCCCATAGCCCTAGGGTGAGAGTACCTGTGTCATCAATCTTCCGGGTGACGAAGGTGTCAGCCCAGGAGGCAGTGGACTTCTCCTTCATGAAGGAGAGGGCGAAACCAACTTTCTTGGCATCTTCATCGTACACCTTCTCATTAATAGCCAAGTACATGGTAACTGACTGTAGCCAGGTCATGGCATGGTCGTGGTTCCCATCGAAGGTGGAGGGTTGGGCGAGGCAGAGTTCCATGGTTTTGGACATGGTGGGATGATGGGTGGGCTTCAGGGCAATGGGAGTGGGACTAGGTGGGGTAGGAACTCGAGGAATCGTAAGTCCAGTGGACAGGTGGTGGGAGAGATCTGTGGCGAGGGAGAGGGATTCCTCTTGGTCGTCGAGGGAAGGGAGGTTGAGGTCGAGATTGGTTTCTTCCTCACTAGGGGATACGGGTCGTAACTCGGGGGACTCTAAGACAGGGGGTTCTTCTCTCCAAGAGGAGGAGGAGGGGACTATGGATCTAGTCGATGAAGGCGTGAAAGGGTTCTGAGGGGTGGAAGGAGGTTTTCCTTCCAGTCGAGAGTAGGGATGTCGAGAAATGGTGAAAGTGGCTCACAATGGCAGTGGCCAGATGTGGGGAAAGCTAGAGCTTCTGTTACGACTGGCCTTGGGTAAGGTCGGTTATATACTCGAGGATTTCTTGGGATTAAGAGTTCGAAGGGCAAACTTCAACGGAGAAGGTTTGCAGACTGAGAGGAGCACACACTCAGAGACAAAGGGGTTTGAAGACTAAGAGGAGCACACGCTCAGAGACGAGGATGGGCTAAGAGCGATGATATTTGAGTAGCTCTAGCTTAGGGTTACATGAGGGGAACGGTGTCCCTTTATACTATCTACGAGATGGAATACCGTGGAACGGTATGGAAGGAAAATGAGTCATTTGCAGTATGGATGAGTAAGAAGCTGCGGATGTCTAGGCGTAAGAGGGAGAAATAGGAATGGTGAGTAATCCACAGTAAGAGAGTTTAGGAACGATGTGGATATCTATAGTACAATCGGAATACTACAGAAAAGAGAAAAGCATAGTGAATAGAGGAAATGAGAAGAAAGAATGAGAATAGAGGGGTACATTGTAACATCTATGATCTCATTATGCAAAGGCAGTCTTGGAAGGCCACTGACTCCCTTTAACATTGACCACAAAATTTTCCTTAAATATATATGTATGATTTCATGATGTAAATGACAGTCTTGGAAGGCCACTGACTTCCTTCACTGACCATAAATTTATTTTTATGAAGTTGATATCCATAATCTCACTATGAAACTGGCAGTCTTGGAAGGCCACTCTCTTCATTGACCATAAAAATTTCATGAAATTTACAATGAGCTTATCAATGATCAATGAATGGAGTGGCCTTCCAAGACTGCCATGTCCATGATGAGATCATGGATATTAATGTTATGAAACTTTTGTGGTCAATGAAGGGAGTGAGTGGCCTTCCAAGACTGCCGTTTACATGATGAGGTCACAAATATATATTCATGAAAATTTTTGGTCAATAAAAGAAGTGGCCTTCCAAGACTGCTAGTCCTATGAGGATATCAATTGCATGAAAGTTTTATGGTCAATGAAGGGAGTGAGTGGCCTTTCAAGACTGCCATTTACATGATGAGATCATAGACATATATTTCATGAAAGTTTTGTGGTCAATGAAAGGGATGGCCTTCTACGACTGCCAGTTCAATGATGGGATCATAGATATTAATTTCATGAAAATTTTGTGGTCAATGAAAGGGGTGGCCTTCTCAGACTGCCAGTTCCATGATGGGATCATAGATATCAATTTCATAAAAATTTTGTGGTCAATGAAAGGAGTGGCCTTCCAAGACTGTCATTTACATGATGAGATCATAGATATATATTTTACAACAATTTTGTGGTCAACATGGGGAGTGGCCTTCCAAGACTGCCATGTCCATGATGAGATCATAGATATATATTTCACAACAATTTTGTGGTCAACATGGGGAGTGACCTTCCAAGACTGCCAGTTCCATAATGAGATCTTGGATATTAATTTTATGAAACTTTTATGGTCAATGAAGGAAGTGGGTGGTGGCCTTCCATGACTTATATGATGAAATAATAGATATATATTTCATTGAAATTGTGGTCAATGAAAGAAATGGCCTTTAAAGACTGTCATGTTTATGACTCCCTTCATTGACCATAAATATATTTTCATAAAGTCGATATCCATGATCTCATCATGAAAGCAGTCTTGGAAGGCCAGTCTCTTCATTAACCACAAACTTTTCATGAAATATAGATCTATGATCTCATCATGGAACTGGCAGTCTTGGAGGGCCACTCTCTTCATTGACCATAAAAATTTCATGAAATTTACAATGAGCTTATCAATGATCAACAAATGGAGTGGCCTTTTAAGACTGCCATGTCCATGATGAGATTATGGATATTAATGTCATGAAACTTTTGTGGTCAATGAAGGGAGTGAGTGGCCTTCTAAGACTGCCATTTACATGATGAGGTCACAGATATATATAAATTTTTGGTCAATGAAAGGAGAGGCCTTCCAAGACTGCCAGTTCTATGAGGATATCAATTGCATGAAAGTTTTATGGTCAATGAAGGGAGAGTGGCCTTCTAAGACTGCCATTTACATGATGAGGTCACAGATATATATTCATGAAAACTTTTGATTAATGAAAGGAGTGGCCTTCCAAGACTGCCAGTCCTATGAGGATATCAATTGCATGAAAGTTTTATGGTCAATGAAGGGAGTGAGTGGCCTTCCAAGACTGCCATTTACATGATGAGGTCACAGATATATATAAATTTTTGGTCAATGAAAGGAGAGGCCTTCCAAGACTGCCAGTTTCATGAGGATATCAATTGCATGAAAGTTTTATGGTCAATGAAGGGAGTAAGTGGCCTTCCAAGACTGCCATTTACATGATGAGGTCACAGATATATATTCATGAAAATTTTTGATCAATGAAAGGAGTGGCCTTCCAAGACTGCCAGTTCTATGAGGATATCAATTGCATGAAAGTTTTATGGTCAATGAAGGGAGTGAGTGGCCTTCCAAGACTGCCATTTACATGATGAGGTCACAGATATATATTCATGAAAATTTTTGGTCAATGAAAGGAGTGGCCTTCCAAGACTGCCAGTTCTATGAGGATATCAATTGCATGAAAGTTTTATGGTCAATGAAGGGAGTGAGTGGCCTTTCAAGACTGCCATTTACATGATGAGATCATAGATATATATTTTATGAAAATTTTGTGGTCAATGAGAGGGGTGGCTTTCTAAGACTGCCAGTTCAATGATGGGATCATAGATATCAATTTCATGAAAATTTTGTGGGCAATGAAAGGGGTGGCCTTCTAAGACTGCCAGTTCCATGATGGGACCATAAATATATATTTCATGAATATTTTGTGTTCAATGAAAGGAGTGGCCTTCCAAGACTGCCATTTATATGATGAGATTATAGATATATATTTCATGAAAATTTTGGACTGCCATTTGCATGATGAAATCATAAATATATATTTTATGAAATTTTGTGGTCAATGAAAGGGGTGGCCTTCCAAGACTGCCATTTACATAATGAGATCATAGATATATTTCATGAAAATTTGTGATCAATGAAAGGAGTGTCCTTTCAAGACTGCTAGTTTCATGATGAGATCATAGATATCAACTTCATGAAAATCTATGGTCAATGAAGGGAGTCAGTGGCCTTCCAAGGAGTGGCCTTCCAAGACTGCCATGTCCATTATGAGATTATAGATATCAATTTCATGAAAATTTTGTGGATAATGAAGGGAGTGGCCTTCCAAGACTGCCAATTCCATGATAAAATCATGCATATCAATTTCAGATATGTTTCATGAAAATTTTATAGTCAATGAGAGGAGAGATCTTTCACGACTGTGAGTTCCATAATGAAATGGTAGATAACAAATATCAATTCATAACATTTGATAGACTATCAATTTCATTAAATGGATTATAGATTTGCCCATTTAAGTTCAATTCAGCTAGTTAACCAGAGTACTCTTCCATGAGGTCATAATAGACAATTCTGATATCAATTAAATTTGGGAAGTCAATCAGAGTGGCCTTTCAATACTGCTGATCTGATCATGAGATCACATGTCATGAAGTTTTGATTTGAAATCAATTAGAGCACAGTGGCTTTTTCAAACTGCAGAAATTTCTGTACAAGATGATTCCTTCTAAATTTCACATTTTGTGTCTAGGGTTAGGGTTTAAGTCAACCTAGGGATGATGATGTTCCTCTCATAACCCTAAAATTTATCCGAAAATAGCTAAATGATAATTGGAAAACAATCCGGAATTAAATCTCCCGGTGATTCCCATGATCTGTCACTCGTGTGTGTTAGATTACGCACACGTGCCTTACTTTATACTGATTGGTGTAAATTGTATCTCACGTTACTAATCTGCC
>JBBPLA010000035.1:0-11549 GCA_038089515.1 Leccinellum crocipodium
TTATTGGCTGTAGCCATGAGTAAACTATCCAATGATGGTGTAAAGCTGCCACCCGAGGAGAAGGTGGCAAAGGCACATGGGCTTGTTGATGGAATTTTTGATGATGCTAATGTATGGGGTTGTCTCTCTCATTTGAAGTATGCACCAAAATATAGCATTCGGATGAGAGGTATGTATTCAATTTTCAAATGATTCAACTTGTTGAATTTCCATGGATGCAAGGAATGCACAAGTCGAATGAGGGTTGTGACATGCTGCTGGAAAATACTGCAGGAGCTTTGAATGATGAGGCTTTGCAAATGCTGTTTGTTACTGCTCAGGAAACAAACATAGCATTGTGCATTAGATATGCAATTCAAGAGTGAGTACTGAAAGTTGAATATTTTTCAAAGTCTGATGCTGTAATATAAAAAAGTGTTATATTTCACATAGACAAGATGCATCAATCTGCACTTCCTGTGCACAGCCTAGACATTGTGAATCCTAAAAAACTGGCAAGATGGTTTCCACACTTTTGGGTGAGATAAATCAGCTCCTACATAAAAATTGAATATATGTTAATTCTTAATATCTGACTGAGGGAATGTAGCATGTGAGTAGTTATTGCAGCAAAGATGTAACAATTGTTTTAACTAAAATCATTTTGTTTTGCTTTGGAAATGACAGTATGTGAGTTGTGCATTATGAAATGTACCAGAGGGGGGGTGCTAATAATATCATGAATGAATCTCCATTCTGCTCTGGAAATGACAGTATGTAAGTTGTGCATTGTGGAATGTGGCAGAGAGTGGTGATGCTGATGATGCCATGTCCATTCATTCTCCATTCTGCTCTGGAAATGACAGGAAGTGAGTTGTGCATTGTGGAATGTGGCAGAGAGTGGTGATGCTGATGATGCCATGTCCATTCATTCTCCATTCTGCTCTGGAAATGACAGGGAGTGAGTTGTGCATTGTGGAATGTGGCAGAGAGTGGTGATGCTGATGATGTCATGTCCATTCATTCTTCAATCTGCTCTATTATTAATAGTTTGTGAGTTTTCCTTATATAATTTTTAATCTGTAATAATTGTGATGACATGTTTTATTTCAAATGCCAGTATGTGAGTTATACACCATTTGTCATTTTTCATGCAACAATTTAATATGTTCATTTTTCTTCTCATTTCTTTTCACTCATAGAATGTCAGTTGCTCAATATTGTATTGATTCACCCCCATTATTGATACACACTTTCAACTTACTTTTATCCTGGTTTACTCAGCTGGTGAGCTTTTTATTATCATTAAATAATATAATCATATTATACCTAACATCTATCTTGTCATTTTCATTTATTAAAGACTGTAAGTCATGTTTTACCAGGAAATTTATAATGACATTTCGACTGTTCATTTCCTAATCATTATAGAAGGTATATCATGGAATATGGTGAAGCATTGTTATACTAATAATCAATGATTTGGATTCCTTATAGATAGTATGTAGTATATTATTTGTTTTAATTAGATTCTTTTGTTTACTAATCACTCAATAATTTCAAGGCTGTAAGTTACTGTATATCATTTTTACAGTATACATTATACTCATTTCATATATGTGGTGATTAAAACTACTTGTAGGATGTAAGTTCTTCACTACTATTGTGATCATATATCTAATATATGCTCAAATAACATTGTTTTATATCAATTTTAGTCTGTGAGTGCTTATTGTACAAATTCAATTTTGACTATATCTTTTTTTATTTATAGATGGTGAATTTATTTTCATGATTTCTTGGATTTTGTTTATATATTTCAATTCAATTATAACATCATCAGATTATCCATAATCAAACAGTATGTGAATTAATTGTATTGTCTTTTTGATTACAACATTTTATTTTTCAGTCCAACATTCATACCAGTGAATCTTCCATTCTGAAGCCTAAGAGTATTGTAAATTCCACATTAATTTCATTTTGTATTAATATGAAAGTGAAAATCATAGATAAATCTGGGTACATGGCAGCAAATCCTTCTAACTACTATGGGTATATCCTTTTTTCTCTTTTAATTTAAAATAAAAAACTCAACAAAATGAAATGTATTATGTTATTGTAGATACACTGCTCATCCTTGAACATTCTTTCTATCTTTTCCATCAAAAGGATTCTCAACCACTGCTATCTGCTGCTGAAAAGTACAAGGCATCAAACATATCCAAAAAGATGAAATTAGCTATGAAGGGGATTTTTGATCAGTATGGCAAAGCATCCAAAGAAGAAAAGGTAGAGATGATTGTGAATCTCATTCTTCAAAATCGAATTGGTATGTTAACCATATCTTTACTATTTTTTTTTTTCATTTAATGGCCCTCTATTCTTAGCAATTTAATAAATACCTTTTCTGGTATGGAAGTCAGATCATCAAGTGGTTTTGAAGCAGAAAAGTAGATGAGAAGAATACTAGTTGAAACAGCCAAGAATCTATAAATAGTCATGTTACATGTATGCATGTTGGTTCATGAATAAAGTTTTGTACATATGGAGACATGGAACTAGCAACCTCTTGTCTAGAGTAACTTCATTGATGTAGCCTTAGTAGTCCACATTCCATCCAAATTTACACACCCAGACAGCAGCAAAAAGATTATGATCACCCCTTTCAGAAAATTAGAAACTAGAAGCACTGCCCAATGCAACTAGGGCATTAATGTTCTCAATGTTGTTGCAGTTTTGCTTGTCTTGGAACTGTTGTCTTTGTCATAGGCAGTTAGCATGGCCAATGTAACTAATTCACCATCATGCTCATACTCAGCCTAAGAGGATGTCACATGCCCACCTTGTCCAGTGCTGCACCATAAATAGCACTGACATGATATGTCTATGATGTGCCAGTGGCTCTGCATGTGCATATGCCCACTGGCAAGGCTTCTGATTCTGCATTGAGATTTGGGCCTGCAGTTGCATCCAGCTATTATTGTTTCTGTTCCACAATGACAATCAAACAATGCATGATGTCAACCACCCTGGTTCACAGCATCATTTATCCAACTTTCCTCTGAAGGCAACTGCGAACCAAATACTGGCTCTGGCACCTCAACAAGACAAACTATAAGATGGGGACTGTGTAGGTGGGAATCCAACCAGAACAGACTAAGGTTTGCTGGTCATGTCATTGCACTATATATACTATTACATGATGAGCATGGACCAGCTTAGGGCAGGCCATGTGTTACTAATGGATGAGTAAGGTAATGACATATCGTGAGAGGAATTACTATGTATGTACTAAGTGTTCACACGAGTGTGGGATAGTTCCCATGCATGAGGTGTACACATGTTGTGATGTCATGGATAAGAGATAAGGTCACGTGTAGTCACATGACTGATCATGTGACTAATATCAAGTCATGTGATCGAGAAAAGTAGAGTAAAAATAGAAGGATCGTAACATCACCCCCCAACTAGGATTGAGATTCCAGATCAATCGAAGAAAGAGAAGGGGATGGAGGGGGAGTACAATGACCTGAAGTAAAGTTAACCACCGGGGTAGCAAATAAAGCATCGAACAAGCCACAAGACATTTTCAGCTTACACGGAGCATTAGGGTGAGAACGATGGAAGAGAGTAATCGCTTCCTGAGCATGTTTGGACAAAGTGGAAGCTGGTTCCCAGGTACAATCATCAATATCATAGGCTTTCCAGTGCACTAGGTATTGAAATCCTCTGCCAATGGGGCAAGAGTCAACAACATAATCAACCTCGAATTCCTCGGTGCCCTTGTCTGAGACAAAGACCGGGCTGGGACAAGTTAATGGCTGCCCAGGGAGTGGCTCCACATACAGTTTAACCTGTGAAATGTTAACTGTAGACCTCATGTGATTGGATTTCGGGAGGAGAAGCTTAACACTATTGGTATAGACGTCGGTGATTTGGAAGGGGCCGATCCAACATTTGGTAAGCTTCCTGGCCAGTTGATCAGTGAGGTCAAGGTGATCGGTGGACAATAGGACAAGATCACTGGGCTTGTAGGCCAGGGCTTTGGATCTATGTTTATCTGCCTGTAAACGCATGTGTTCGCGAGTACGTTCCAATGCATTTTTAGCCAGTTGTAGATTTGTTTTCATATTGTCTGCAAATTCTGCAGCAGCAGGGGCTTTGACAATAGCTGGTTTGAAACTGAGATGAGGAAGGAAGGTTTTGATCAACTGGAGGGGTGTGAAATTGGTGGAAGAGGAGCAAGTGTTGTTGATGTTAAACTGAGTGAGAGCCAGCCATTCTGTCCAGTGATCTTGTTTTTTGGCAATGAAAAGTTGGAGATATTGGTTGAGTTCACGATTAACACACTCCATTTGTCCATCGGTTTGTGGATGATAGGCTGTAGACATTTTCTTTTCAATTTTCAATAATTGAAAGAGGTCGACCATCATTTGGCTAGCAAATTTTGGTCTGTGATCAGATACAAGAGAGTCTGGCAAACTGTGATGTTTCCATACATAGTTGCAGTACAATTCAGCAGTTTCTTTTGCTGTTATAGTTTTATTTGTGAGGATGAAAGTGACTTCTTGTGAAAACCGATCAACTACCACCAATATACTATCATATCCATGCAATTTTGGTAAACTGGTTACCAAGTCTGCAGAAACGGATTTCCAAGGTCCTTCTGGAACTTCTAGGGGTTGCAGCAAACCGGCTGGCAGTTGATTTGTTGGCTTCATACAGGCACATTGATCACAAGATTTGCAGTATGTTTCAACATCCTTCTTTATTCCAGGCCAAGAATAGTATCGAGTGATGAAGTCTCTGGTCTTCTTGGCACCTTTGTGACCAAAGAAGGGATGATCATGGAATTGTATAAGGACTTCTCGTCTTAGTGATGGTGGCACCCATAGTTTGTCATTATAGAACCATAATCCTTCATGGAGGATTGACCCATCTGAAGATGTGCAACCAGAATGCTTTTCTTTGATCTTTTCAAAAAGATTAATCTCTTCTAGAGATCTGACACATGATTCTGGGATCAAAATTGTCACTTTGTTGTCATTCTCGATGCCAATCATATGATCTTCTCATCTAGAGAGTGTGTCAGCCTTTCCCATAGATGTGCCAGGTTTGTTGACCAATAAATAATTGAAACGAGAGAGGTATTGTGCCCAGCATGCTTGTCTGTGATTTAGGTTTTGCAATCCCATGAAGTATTGTAGGTTTTTGTGGTCTGTCCACACTTCAAATTGGTATTGTGCTCCTTCGAGATGATGACACCATTGTTCAAGGGAAAGGATGATGGCTAGCATTTCTTTGTCAGTGATAGTATAGTTTCTTTGTTCAGGAGTTATAGAATGAGACATGAAGGCTACCAGATGCCATTTCTCATTTATTTTGGTGGAGAGCACTGCTCCAGTGGTGAAGTCCGAAGCGTCACATTCCACACAATATGGAGTGGTATCATCTGGATAGGCCAGAATGGGCGTGGTGGTGAAGGACCTTTTGAGGGTATCAAACACCTCTTGAGAATTTTCATTCCAACTCCAGAGTTGGTCCTTTTTGGTCAAGTCATGCAGGGGGCGAGCAATTTGACTGTAATTGGCTATGAATCAGTGATAAAAGTTGGCTAATCCCAGAAAGCTTTGAACACCTTTCATGGTAGTGGGTGTGGGCCAATCTTTAATCCCTTTTAGTTTGTTTTCACTCATGCAGACTCTGTTTTCAGTGACATCCATGCCTAACATGTCCACTTGCTTTACTCTGAAGAAGCATTTTTCCAATTTGACAAACAGATCATGATGCTGTAGTCATTTCAATATGGCTTTCACAGTCTGTTGGTGACGTTTTGTGTCATTATGTTTCGAAAAGATTAACAAGTCATCGATGTAAATGATCACTACATTGTCCATATCAGCAAAGATTTCATTCATCATCTGTTGAAATATAGCTGGGGAATTGCACATCCCGAAATACATGACTACAGGTTCAAAGGCTCCTAGATGACAAATGAAGGCTCCTTTCCATTCATCTCCTTCTTTGATTCTCACATTGTTGTAACCCCAATGAAGATCCATCTTGGTGAAGAGTTTAGTGCCTTTTAGTTTATCTATGATTTGTGAAATGAGAGGAAGGAGATAATTGTTTTTAACAGTTCCCTCGTTTAGATATCGATAGTCCATGACCATGCATTTTTTACCATCTTTCTTGAGTATAAAGAAAATGGGAGAAGCCTGAGGTGATTTGGAGGGTCTGATGTAGCCTTTTGAGAGTTGATCATTCACAAAAGCTTTCACCTCATCTTGTTCGGCAGGGTTTAATGGTATAAGCTGTCCTTTCTTTGGTATGAAGTTGGGTTTTAAATCCACCACATGATCCCATGGCTTCCTTTCAGGCATTCTTTCACTAGCCTTTTTCAAGAAAACATCCAGATACCCATAATAAGCTTCAGGTACAAGTTTAAATGCTTCCTCGGGTTCTACCTCTTTGTAAGGTTCTTTTTCTATGTTATAAATATGATGGGAAGCATAGGATATTTCATGTTCTTCCATACAATTCTGATAGATAGCATTTAATGCTTGGCAGGAAGTGGGACATTTGTTTAGTTTAACCGATCCTTAGACCCAATCAATGGTTGGGTTGTGATTTCGCAACCATGTGTATCCGAGTATCATGTGGTTCTTTTCCAAGTTGGTGACATCGGCAGTAACCTTTTCTCGATGTCCTTGGTAATCAATGATCATGTCAGCAGTATAGGCTATACCACCTGCAGAGTTAATGGTTCCATCAATGTTGTATACTGGAACCACTAATTCCAGGGGTTTCAGGAGGATACGTTGCTCTTTCACCCATGTGGTATCAATAAATATCCCATTAGCACCACTATCTAAAAGTGCTTTTATGGATGTTTTTGTACTTTTTGTGATTATCTCGATTTTTAAAAGTAGTTCACGAAGTGGCTGTAGGGTGCACACTTTTCACTCATTCGGGTTTGAGGGTGAACTATTTTTATTTTTGGTACAAACAGAATTAAGTGTCACTTCCCAGTGACCACGCTCTTTCAAGAACGCCGTTTCAGTTATATCTTCTGGTAGGCTACCACATCGAGAAGATGGAGAACAAGAGAAACTACTATCAGTATCGCTATCTATTATTACATTTGATTCGAGAGGAGAGAAATGGTTAAAGGAAACAGGATTTGTACTAGCATTATCTTGGCATCAAGTACGTAGAGAACTTTCTAATAAACTATCTATGGAAGGTGGCTTTCCTGATAAGTCCTTCTCTAGGCTTTTCCTGAAGTTATGTCCAGATCTCGGAAGTATGCTTGTGTGGCTTCTAAGTCCATGCCATTTATAGCAGCTTGCCAATTTACCTGCCCAGCAGGGGTAACATTTTGTTGGTTTGTTGAAGCAGTTCCTTCTGCCACATGTACTTTTTTGGACTTGAATTTGGAACATTCTTTTTGATGTCCTCTGCAACTAAAGCCACATTCCTTGCATCAAGTGGATGCAGTTTTGCAGTCTTGAGCTAGGTGTCCATCTTTTCTGCAATTGTAGCATCTGCATGACATGTGATTTATGCTCAGAGTTGTGTCTGAGATGGAGGAGTGGAGGACGTCGACGTCCATGGCATAGGGGTCCTTTTTGGATAATTGGGTTGAGTTTCATGACTTGAAGGCTTCGATCGAATTAGCATAATGCTGCACATGGGTGATGTATTCGTACAATTTGACAGGTTGGTCAGATTGCATGAACATGTGTTGAATGATGTCCTGTCGGACAGACTGTTCAAGTAATGTGATTCCCATCTGTTCTTGGCAGCCAGCTTGATCATAGAGAGCGAGCCATTGTGTCAGAAAGACTTGAGTTCGCTTGTTTTTACCCTGTTTTCATAGGAGAAGACGTCGAGTGGCAATCTCTTTTTTGTTTCTGATGCGGAAGCAATCATTAAGAGCTTTTTCCAATGCATCAAGGATATACCAAGGGAGTTTGAAATTCCTTCATTTCTTTATCTCAGTTCAGGCCCAGGCACCTGCACTGTTACGCGAAGCGTCGCAATAGTGCAATCATGCAAGATGTCGAAGACGTCGACGGAGGAAAGACATGAGGAATACTCACAAAGAGACTCACTCAAGGATCTCTCTAGTTAAAGAGGCTGGCTAAGATACGACACTTGATTGCATAGAACTAGCTAGAGAAACAGGGAACGACTACATGGATATTTATAGGTAAAAGTACAGTGCACAGACCAAGCTGTGTGTGTAGCGGAACCAAAGAGGAAACTAGAAAAGGAAAAGAACAAGATGGAACACTATGGAAGATTGGTCATCTGTAGTTGGAAATGACGACGAGAAGACTGCGGACGTTGATAATACAGGAGCGTAAAGGGGAGTTACAAGGTGGGAGAGGAGACGTAAGAATAGGCAAAGACGGAAGTGTCATTTGAAAGAAGGAGAATAGAGTAAGTGGCATGTCGGAAAGAAAAGAGTCCATGGTAAACTCGACAGCCTAGAGGGGCTATGGAAACCGTAACATGCACCATTTTTATCTTTTTCACCTGTATCCATGCCTATGTGAGAGAAGACTGCTAGGTTCCAATTCTTGGTGCCATTTATGCCAGGTCCATCGTTGAACAGTTGTTCATTGGATTCTCGGAACACTAGCATTTTGGTCTGCCATTCATCGAATTTATTGTATGACCCATCAAAGAGGCCAGGGTCCCTGATTACTTTGGCCTTTTTTGAATTCCCTGATGACCCTTGAGAATGGGCTGCGGTGAACCCTCTTACAAAGTGTTTCATGTCATCTGACATTGTCTCGGCTTCAGGGGCCCCTTGGTCTATCTGGTCTTGGAGCCCTTGATTGACTCATGCTTGTTCCCATAATTGGTCTTTCAACCTGTCTATCTCATTGAAGAGCAAGACGAGTCGATCTTTGAGTAGGGGCACAGATGGGACCGAGGCTCTGACGGTCATTGGGGAACTGGGGCATGATTGGTCCATTGAGTAGCCCATTTCTGACATTGTGATGGACAGCAAATGCGATTTGTGATTGGTATGAGGAGAGAGTGTCGTCTACGAGTGTGGGGATATGTCCTGGTTTGAGCGCGTATTCAAAGAATTCTTGTTGCAACCACAATGGCCACTCTCCAACGAATTCTAACGAGTAGTTGTCATCAAGGAGATTATCGTTTGTATCAATATCTTCTGGTTCGATAATAGGAAGACGAGGAACAGGGAGGATTTCCTGGGTTGCTAGATAGGAACCTATGTTGATTGATCATCTCCTTGTTGGAGTTGCCAGATTGCCAATTGTTGAGCGTTGTGTAGAGCTTCTACTTCTGTGGCACTCAATTCGTCAGGTGCAAGGGCAGTTTGGTACTCAGTAGTGTTTTCCCAAGGAGTAATGGTTTCGGGCCACTCGTGATCATATTCTGTGTCAGGGGTGGTTGGAAGTTTGTATGGTTTATAGGAGAGTCGAGTAGTTTTTCCTTTGTAGAAGAGGTCTAATGTGAAACCATCTTCACAGAATGCAATGGCGTGGAAGATATAGGCAATGATTGAGAACCACACAAGGAATGTGATTATGGTAAAACACCAGACAAAAGTGAGGATAGTAGCAACTATTATCATATAGGGGCAATACTCACATAGAAACCACACACCCTAATCTGTGGGAGCAATAGCATGTCACGAGCATGCACATGGGTCGATAGGTAGAAGTTGAAGAGACTGGGGATGCCTGGCTATGGCACAGATTTAGCTCTGTAAGGCTATGATTCTTATGGAAGAAATCGCGATTCCATTGTTTGCATGCTATCAACTATGCTGCGCTGACCCAATATGCGCTAAGGGATTGATCTGTATTTTTCAGCAGTCAGAAGGGTTCTCTCAATTGGAATCTACCCTGACAATGCGAACCGACACTATGCCAGATGAGCGTATGAATACAGTGGCTATCGAGTTGTAGTCTCATGGGGTAACATGCCAAATGGTGGACTATTACCACAAGAGCCTTAATGCTGGCTATCGTGTATGACGAGCAGAGAGTAAAGTATTTGTCACGTGTACTGGTGATGGGTGAGGTGGGAGAGAAGAAAGAGTCTGTTCTTATGAAGGCAACCGCAAACCAAATACTGGCTCTGGCACCTCAACAAGACAAACTATAAGATGGGGACTGTGTAGGCAGGAATCCAACCAGAACAGACTAAGGTTTGCTGGTCATGTCATTGCACTATATATACTATTACATGATGAGCACGGACCAGCTTAGGGCAGGCCGTGTGTTACTAATGGGTGAGTAAGGTAATGATGTATCGTGAGAGGAATTACTATGTATGTACTAAGTGTTCACACGAGTGTGGGATAGTTTCCATGCATGAGATGTACATGTGTTGTGATGTCATGGATAAGAGATAAGGTCATGTGTAGTCACATGACTGATCATGTGACTAATATCAAGTCATGTGATTGAGAAAAGTAGAGTAAAAATAGAAGGATTGTAACATCCCCCATTCTGTGCCACTGCCAGTAGTGCAATAGCAGAGTTGTGTACTAATCCTTTCTTTCACCTACTACTATGTTCCTCTCAAGAACACTTGATTGATTAATTTTGGATCAAACAAACTTTGGCCTTGAACACATCTACTGGTTAGTATTCAAGTTACACCAAGAGGGAATCTTGATGTTGGGCATGCCACCATTGGATTTTACACCCCATAGCCATCCTGATGTGTCATCTCTGTTGAACAACCTTGGGAAAGCATACAATACATGTTTTGAGCACTCTCATCTGATCTGTCTGTCTGCTGTTGCTTTTCATTTTCAATTATCAGTTATTCTCCTACTATTTTTGATCTAGTTGGTGACCTCGACGACTCATGATGACCACACCAACGACTTTCATTTTCATTTCTTCGTTCTTACGACTGGTTAGGGATAAATGGATATCAAGTTTGATGAGATAGACGTTGCCAATAGACTCATAGAAACAGGTTAAGAAAGCAAGTGTCGATGTCATTTCAAGCACCAAGAAAACAAAAACAACCTGCTCGAGCACAGCACATCCCCTGCCTGATTACTTCTTCTTCTTCTTCTTTCCACCACCACCACCTGAACCACCCTTCTTGCCCTTCTTGTTCGACATCATGAACCCACCGTCCTCCTGCTCTTCTCCTAGCACATTTGTCGGGGCCTCCATAGTCGACTGGTCCACTGCCGATACCAGTGGTTCCTCCTGCACTGCAGGTGTCGGCATCAGCTCAGGAGCCTGCACTGGTTCTGGCTGGGCTCTGCTGGCAGTGCCCCCTCCGTCGTCGCTCCTTCAGTAGACTCCGCTGGTGCATGCACGACGATGGGAAGTGCTCCCTCGGTCTCGCCCGTACCTGTGCCTTCCCCCCATCCATCGGTACCAACTGGCGGCTGCAACTGCTCTTGGTCCAGCGGAACATCACCCTCCGTGCCCCATCTAGTGTTGCCAAAGTTCAGTTCAGTTCAGTTCAGGGGCCCTCTGAGCCGAACCTGAACCTGAACCTACTATGATTTCCTGAACCTGAACCTGAACCTGAACTGAACCTATATG
>JBBPLA010000036.1:0-11419 GCA_038089515.1 Leccinellum crocipodium
GCGCTAGGCGCTACCAATGATGATGACTAAGAAGTCACATGACCTGATAAGATAACTCGCTATCGGATAAGATGTAGCTAGGGGTATGATATATCGGGAGTTAGCTAAGGGGTTGGCTAAGTCTAACCCTAGACTAGGGGTTAAAGCTAGGTTGTGAACAAGGTCTACAACAACCACATACTGATCACTAACCAGACACTTAGAAAACCGTTTCGCAGAGGCCTACTGTGGGAGTTCCAGGCTTGGCAGTGGCTATACCGAATTTGATGGCCGCCCATGGCTTTCCAACGAGCCACGAATATTGCAATTCCATCCGTATGCGGCCGAGATATGACCAATCTCAAGTTAGATGTTATTGTTATTTCAGTTTGAGAAGATCTAGAGGTAGACAGTTTAGGAAAAATCGGAAAAATATGGCAAAATTATAGGCAATTCCAGAGTATCATATAGCATATGGGGTACATAGGGCGAACAAACCACTCCGCAAGTAAACCAGTTTCAGCTACTTTTGTAACAATATAATGATTGTCTTGACATTTTCAAGCAACTACATCTATTGTCTTTAAACAATATCTTCTTAGTGATTTAGAACATCTTTTTAGTGTCTGGTAAGTTAGAACTTAGTTAGTGTTTGTGTCTAGTTTGTATCTGATAGTCTAGAGTTCAGGTTAGAAGGCAAACATGTTCAAAGTCTGAGTTAGGCTGTCTGGCAAAGCATTGGTTAGTCTAGGCTAGGAGGCAAAACATTTGTTAGTCTGAGTTAGGAGGTCTAGTATTGGTTAGCTAAGGTTAGGAGGAAAACATTGGTTAGTCTGAGTTAGGAATATTGACAAAGCATTAGTTAGTCCAGATTAGTGTGCTTGGATATGCTTGGTTAATGAAGTTATAAAGTTGTATTGTATTTGGTTAATTGTGTTATGTTTGTTTAGTGATGTTTGGTATAGTTGATTGTATTGTATTTGATTAGTTGTGTTGTGTTTGGTTAGTTGTGTTGTATTTGGTTAGTTGTGTTGTATTTGATTAGCTGTGTTGTGTTTGGTTAGTTGTGTTGTGTTTGGTAAGTTGCATTTGGTTTATTTGTACTTGTATGGCTATATTTAATTAGCTATACTTCATTGTTTATATTTACTTTATAAATCACTGGAGGTCTGGAGTTGTCTGAAGTTATCTGGAATTCTGGAAAAGCTAAACTGGAAGTCTGGGATGTACATATGTATGAGACAATGTACTACTACTGCTTCAGGGCCTCGAGGCAGCGAGTCTGCCAACCAAGTTGGTGGCTAACTGAGGTCAACGTCAATCGGAAAATGTAATGATGCTAATTTTTTTGGCAGTGGTAGCATTCAGTACTCATTGACAGCGAGTGTAACAATTGTGAATAGATCACTTACCCGAACATGGACCATGGGCTGAGATGCCAGCCAGCCTCTGTTACGACTGGCCTTGGGTAAGGTCGGTCATAGACTCGAATGGGGCTTTGGGGCTGAGGGTTCGAAGAGGCAGACTTCAACGGAGAAGTTCTGCAGACTAGGGGTACAAAGAGCAAGCTTCAAATGAGAGGTCTTGCAGGCTAAGAGAGCGCACGCTCAGAGACGAAGAGATACTAAAGAGAGCACATGCTCAGGGATAGGCTAAGAGCAGTGATATTCGAGTAGCTCTAGCTTAGGGTTACATGAGGGAGACAATGTCCCTTTATACTATCTACGAGATGGAATACCGTGGAACGGTATGGAAGGAAGTGAGTCATCCACAGTATGGATGAGTAAGAAGCTGCAGAGGGCTATGTTACAGGATGAGTAAGAGACTGCGGAATGACACAATGGTGAATCATCCGCAGTATGGATGAGTAAGAAGCTGCGGATGTCTAGGCCTAACTGGGAGAAATAGGAATGGAAAGAATCGGAGTGATGAGTAATCTGCAGTAAGAAGGTCTAGGAACGATGCAGATACCTATAGTACAGTTGGAATACTAGAGAACAGAGAAAAGCATAGTGAATAGAGGAGAAGAGTAGGAAAAGGGAAAACAGAGGGGTACATCGTAACACTACCCCCTTTGTAGGTTTGGAATCGCCGATCCAAACGCTAATAGCAGCTAGTCCACTGCGGTTCTCCACACATGTTAGCCTCTGCGACTTCGTCATAGTCGAAGTCATTGTCAATGGGATCATCCCCTGGGGAGTATCGGTCATCAGACCGCGATGCATGTCTTTGATAACGAGGAGGGGGAACCAGTAGGGGTCGACTAGTAGAACAAGTCGAGCAAGAGGATCGAGATGATTGTCGACTGCGTTGGGAGGAGGAAGAGGAGGAGGAGGCGATGGAACGCGCATGGTCCCTGTATCGTCGAAAGGGACAGTTACTCTGTCCATGTCCTGGGGCGGACTTCCCGCAATGTTTGCAGACGTAATCTGGGCAGTCGATTTGGAAATGACTAAGGCGGCAGCATACGAAGCACGCAGTTTTGTAGAATCGGTGGCTGCGGTCGATGGGGAGGTCTAGCTCCTTGGCGAGTTGGGCATCTGCCGAGTTTAGTGCGGCGATTTCTGCGGGTTCAAGGGGAGAGGAGGATGTGGATGGAGTGGACGGGATGTGGTACGCTGGATCTATGCCTTCGAGGTGTTCCTCTTCTTCGGGGATTGGCGAGGAACAGTGGAGGGCTTCGACCTGGTTGATGAGTTCGATCTCATCCGCTCCAAGTGGGGAGGAAGAGGCTGATGGTGTGGTCGGGAGCGGCAGTAGGCCTGTTGGAGAGACCGCTTCAACCTCCGCAGGGATAGGGAGGCTTGGACGGACGGGGGAAGGGAGTCCTGGGGGAGCGGGGAAATATTCGGGGAGGACGCCAGCGGGAGCATGGAGGGCGAGCTCAGCCAGAAACCGATCTAAGTCGGTGATGAACTCGGTCATTCCGAGTTGGTGCATAGCGTCGAGGAGGTGTTCCTCGGCCTTCTTTTTGTCCTCGAGTAGCTTGTCGCCTAGGAAGGCGATCTGCGCGTCTGGGTATGCCTGAAGGTGGCGAGCGACAGGCCCTACGTTCCGAAGAGTGATGAACGTGTTGTAAGTGGAGTAAAGGGGGGAGCCTTGGTCGACGTGAGCGTGGATGGGTTGGGAATACTGAGAGTCTCGGAGATACTCAACGAGGGTGGCTAGAGTGGCAGGAGTGGGGAGGTCTTCCCTAATGCAGCAAGTGAAGGCGACCGCGAACCAAGACGGGCTCTGGCACCTCAACAAGACAAACACTGGGAAGGGGACTGTGTAGGCGGGAATCCAACCAGAACAGACTAAGGTCTGCTGGTCATGTCATTGCACTATATATACGGTTACATGATGAGCACAGACCAGCTTAGGGTAGGCCGTGCGTTACTAAGAGGTGAGTAAGCTAATGACGTATTGTGAGAGGAATTACTATGTATGTACTAAGTGTTCACACGAGTGTGGGATAGTTCTCAGGCATGAGGTGTACACGTGCTATGATGTCATAGATAAGAGATAAGGTCACATGGAGTCACATGACTGATCATGTGATGAATATCAAGTCACGTGATCGAGAAAAGTAAAAGGAAAATAGTAGGATCGTAACAGCAAGCATAAGTGGGCACGTCCACGGCAAGGATGGGGGGAAAGGGGGAAGGGACCAAATGAGGGGAGTTGGGACGCCAGTTGACATATTCATCTAGGCTGAGGGAGTCGGCAGGGGAGTCATTGAATTCGAGGTCAGCAGGACCCAGAGGCGTTCCACCAAGAGGGCTAGGGCCGTGGTTTCGAGCCAAAGGACTGGTAGGAGAACGAGGACTAATCGAAGAGAGGGATGAAACAGAAAGGGAAGAAGGGGAAGAAATCGATTCGGTAGGGACATAGGTGGACATTGTTTTGTTCAGAGAGTCGGTGGTGGTTTTATCGAAGGTGTTACGATGTACTC
Organism: Leccinellum crocipodium; assembly: GCA_038089515.1. Taxonomy (NCBI): domain Eukaryota; kingdom Fungi; phylum Basidiomycota; class Agaricomycetes; order Boletales; family Boletaceae; genus Leccinellum; species Leccinellum crocipodium. The sequence goes on from JBBPLA010000036.1 coordinate 3,917, forward strand.
CTCTTCTCTGTCTCTTTCTCCTCTTTTCTTCAATTCACTACGCTTTCCTTTGTTCCCTAGTGTTCCGCTTGTACCATAGGTACCCGTATCGTTCCTAGACTCTCCTACTACGGGTTACTCACCATTCCTATTCCATCCGATCCGATTTCTTCCTTTCCTGTTTCTTCCGTTTACGCTTAGACATCCGCAGCTTCTTACGAATCCATACTGCGGATGATGATTCATTACTGCGTCATGACTACGTCATTCCGCAGCTCTTTACTCATCCTGTACCATAGCCTTCCGCAGCTTCTTACCCATCCCTACTGCGGATGACTCACCTCCTTCCATGCCATTCCACGGCATTCCATCTTGTAGATAGTATAAAGGAACATCGCTTCCTCCATGTAAACCTTAAGCTAGAGCTACTCGAATATCATTGCTCTTAGCCCATCTCTATCTCTGAGCGTGTGCTCTCCTTAGCCGCAAGACTTCTCCGTTGAAGCTTGTCCTTCGTCTCTCTAGTCCTCAAGGCTCCTCTGTTGGAGCTAGTCCTCGAACCCTTCGTCCTTAGTACCCATCGAGTCTACGACCGACCTTACCCAAGGCCAGTCGTAACAGAAGCTCTAGCTTCTCTCTATTCGGCCACCATCGTCGTGAGCCGTTTTCACCATTTCTCGACACCCCTACGCTCGACCGGAAGGAAAACCTCCTTCCACCCCTCAGAACCCCTTCGTGTCAACATCGTCACCTAGACCCATAGTCCCCTCCTCCTCCTGGAGAGAAGAACCCCCTGTCGAAGAATCCCCTGAGTCTCGACCCATTTCCCCTAGCGAGGAAGAGACTGATCTCGACCTCAACCTCCCCTCCCTCGATGATCAGGAAGAATCCCTTTCTCTTGCCACAGATCTTTCCCAACACTTAGCTACCGGGCTAACCATTCCTCGAGCCCCCACCCCACCGAGTCCTACCCCTATCGCCCCGAAACCAGCCCGTCGTTTCACTATGTCTTCCAAAAACACAGAACTTCGTCTCGCCCAACCCTCCACCTTCGATGGGAACCACGACCACGCCATGACCTGGTTGCGGTCGGTTACTATGTACCTGGCCATTAACGAAAAGGTGTATGATGAAGACGCCAAGAAGGTCGGCTTCGCCCTCTCCTTCATGAAGGAGAAATCCGCCGCTTCATGGGCCGATACCTTTGTCTCACGAAAGATTGACGACACTGGTACCCTCACCCTAGGATCGTGGACCGACTTCACCAAGGAGTTCAGAGCTTCCTTCGAAAGCGCCAATACGAAAGCCAACGCTCTCTCCTGGCTCAACACGTATCGGGTCACCGACAAAGGAGATGGGAAATACTCAGTTAGCCTCGACCACTACATCGCAGGCTTCCAAAACAAAGTTGCTATCGCCGGAATCAAGGAGGAAACTACTCTCTGTTACCTCTTCTCTGTCGGAATTCCCCCGTCCCTCTCCAGCAAAATCTACCTCATGGACACAGTCCCCACCAAAGTCGCCGACTGGTACACCCACGCTTCCAGGATCGACGACCAACAACGGAGAGCGCAGTTCGCCCAAAAACAACACAAAGGACGCTCGTTTGGGTCATTTATCCCCTACTCCACTACGTCCCCTTCCAAGGGACGAGACCCTAATGCTATGGACGTCGATGCTGTCCAAACCACGGAGCGAATCCCAAAGCTTACCAAAGAGATGCGAGAAAGATGTTTCAAGGAAGGACTTTGCCTTCGCTGCAGAAAGAAGGGGCATAACGCCTCAAACTGCTCCATGTTCACCTCCAACTCCCCTTCGTTCAAACGAAATCCCTCGAAGACTATCGCCAAAGCCGAAGAAGATGACTTACCAGACCTCGGAGAGATCGAGGAAGAAGACGAAGAAATGGTCGTTGGAAAGGTTTCTTTCACACAGGATTTTTAAAAGGGAGACCTCGTTCGACGCAAGGATCTCCTACTGTGACGTGTGCTCCTATACTTGTATCAGTATCCCCCAAGGCAATGAAAATCCTGATTAGCCTCGTTGTACCCTCGCACACCCTCAAAGACGTCGAAACCACCGCCCTAATCGACAGCGGAGCAGAAATCTCCTGCCTAGACTGGGGCTTTGCCCGAAAACATAACCTCCCCCGAACACGCCTAGAAACTCCCATCCGAGTCCGAAACGTAGACCAATCCACCAACAGAAAAGGAGATATCCTCTTTACCACCTCCCTCTTCATTCGCATCGAAGGGGTCGTCCGAGAAACCGAATTCCACATCATGGACTGCGGAAATGAAAACGTAATACTAGGAAGCCCTTGGCTCCGAGACACCAACCCCAGGATCGACTGGGAAAAGCAAACCCTCGAAATCCCAGAACACATCGATCAATCCGCAGAGTTATACCAAAAACGTCTCATGGACTCAGACCGTCACATCGCATATCCTGGATACACAAAACCCTCGACAAACAAACTCCCCAACCACACCTATCCCCGCTACCCTCAGAAACTCCACGACTTCATCGGCTACGAATCCCAGCAAAGCTTTCTCAAACGCGCCACCGTTAATAGAGTCTTGTGTCGAGTTATGAGATGCGGATCTCGCTTCATCCCGAAAGGATCCAACCTCATCGCCAAACTTACCACTTCAACTAGGTTGGCCGAAGAAGCCGAGAAACTTAAACCAAAGGTGTCGCTTCCTGAAGAATACTCCCAGTTCTCCTCAGTATTCTCCGAAGAAGCCTCTGCTCGACTCCCTCCCTCGCGCCCCTATGACCACGCGATAAACCTCGACGAAGCGTTCGTCCCAAAGATTGGGAAACTCTACCCCCTCTCTCCCGACGAACAAAAAGCCATGGAAACCTTCCTTGACGAAAACCTCAGTAGTGGGAAAATTCGCCCCTCCAAATCCCCCCAGGCCTCCCCTTTCTTCTTCGTCAAAAAGAAAAACGGAAAACTTCGTCCATGCCAAGACTATAGATACCTTAACACCCACACCACTCGTGATGCCTACCCTCTCCCCCTTATCTCCGACTTAGTCGACAAGTTGAAGGGGGCTAACGTTTTCACTAAATTTGACGTGCGATGGGAGTATAACAACGTTCGCATCAAGGAAGGCGACCAATGGAAAGGTGCCTTCATTACCCATAAAGGGCTCTTCGAACCAACGGTCATGTTCTTTGGCATGAACAACTCGCCGTCCACTTTCCAACGATTCATGAACGACTCCTTTCGTGACATGATTGCAGAAGGATGGCTCGTCATCTATATGGACGACCTCCTCATTTTCTCCCCGGACAACACCTCCCACGTCGAACATACAAAAAGAGTTCTCCAACGTATGAAAGAACTCGACCTTCATCTTCGCCTCGAGAAATGCAAATTCGCCACCAACGAAGTAGAGTTCCTCGGTATGATCGTTCGCCCCAACGTCCTCGCCATGGACCCCGTCAAACTTGATGGGATCGCATCCTGGCCTACGCCATCCACGGTTAAAACCGTACGATCGTTTCTTGGATTCGCTAATTTCTACCGTCGCTTCATCGATCATTACTCTGACATCGCCCGTCCCCTCATCGACCTCACAAAGAAAGATCACCCCTGGCTCTGGAACACCGCCTGCCAAAAGGCCTTCGACACACTGAAACATGCTTTCCTGTCGAAACCCGTCCTATGCCTCCCTGACCCTTCAGCCCCTTTCGCCGTTGCTACTGACGCTTCCCGTGATGCCACTGGCGCCATCCTCTTACAAACGGACTCTAACGGCGATTGGCACCCCTGTTCCTATCTTTCCCAATCGCTCCTCCCTGCCGAACGAAATTACGACGTCTACGACCGCGAACTCCTCGCCGTCATCCGTGCCCTCAAAGCATGGAAACATTATCTATGCGGCTCCCCTTTCCCCACCACGGTCTTCACAGACCACAAAAACCTCACGTACTTCCGTTCCCCCCAGAATCTCAATCGACGACAGGCTCGTTGGCTCCTTGACATCGCCGACTATGATCTCAAAATCTCCCACGTCCCTGGAACGCTCCTCACTGGCCCGGACGCCCTCTCCCGCCGCCCCGACAAACTATCCACCCTTCCCCATGATAACGAAGCCACCACCCTCCTTCCCCCTTCCGTCTTCGTTCACCTCATCGACACCACTCTTCACGACCTTCTCTCTACCGCCTCCGCCTCTGATTCCCTCGTTCAAAACGCCCTCCAAGCCCTTGCCGGGACGGTTCCCCCGGCCTTTCGCTCCAAACTCTCCGATTGGCACTACGCCGATGGAATCCTTACCTATCATAATCGCGTCTACATCCCCGATGACGTCACTCTTCGCCGCGACATCGTCGCCCGTGCCCATGACCTCCCGACTGCCGGTCACCCTGGCTTTCTCAAAACCCGTCAATTGGTCGCCGCTGAATATTGGTGGCCCGGCCTCGCCCAATTTGTCCGAAAATACGTCGAAGGTTGCGCCTTATGCCAACAATGCAAGGCTAATACACACCCCACGGTACCCCCCCTCCTCCCCATTCCATCCAAATGTTCCCGTCCGTTCCAGCAAATCTCTTGCGATCTCATCACGGACCTTCCCCTTTCCTCCGGCTTTGACTCTCTCTTGGTCGTGGTCGACCACGGCCTTACAAAGGGGGTAATTCTATGTCCTACTACGAAAACCGTCACCGCCGAGGGAATCGCCTCCCTTTTCTTTCATAAAGTGTTCCTCCGTTTTGGACTTTACGAAAAGGTCATCTCTGATCGAGGACCTCAATTCGCCTCAGCATTCGCTAAAGAACTAGGGAAAGCCCTTAACTACGATCTCTCCCTCTCCACCGCCTATCACCCTCAAACCGATGGAGAAACCGAACGGGTCAATCAGGAGGTTGAAACATACCTTCGGATCTTTTGCGGTGACAATCCTACCTCGTGGGCGGAAATGATTCCTCATGCGGAATTCGCCCACAACCACCGACCTCATTCCGTCACCAATCAATCCCCCTTCTTCCTCATGTACGGGTTCGAACCCAGACCACTTCCCACGGTCCTGGCATCCTCCAACCTCCCGTCCGTAGAAAACCGCCTAAAAGCCCTCTCCGCAGCACGAAACGAAGCCCTCGCCGCTCATGAACTTGCCTGACAAGTCATGAAAGCACGTAACAGACACGACTTCACTCTGTTCGCAAAAGGAGATAAGATTTGGCTGGAAGCCAAAAACCTACGACGTTCCCTCACCTCCCCGAAGTTCGCCCCGAAACGCGAAGGACCTTTTACCGTCACTCAGGTCCTGTTGCCCATCACCTACAAACTCCGCCTCCCCAAAACCTGGCAGATCCACGACGTGTTTCACGCATCTCTCTTATCGCCCTATCGCGAAAATAGCATACACGGCCGGAACTTCCCCGCCCCTCCCCCCGACCTTATCAATGACGAAGAAAGATACGAGGTGCTGCGCATCATTCATCATAAAGGCCCCCCTCGCAACAGGCTGTACCTGATCCGATGGAAAGGGTACACAGCCGAAGACGACACATGGTTACCCGAGAAAGAACTCCGAAATGCCCCCGCCGTCCTCGAAGCCTATAAAAAACTACACCCCATCGTCTTCCCAAAAACCACCCACTCTTAACACCGTCCCCACTCCCCAGAACAAATACCAAATGTCCACCTATGTCTCTACCGACTCGCTTTCTTCCCCTTCTTCCATTTCTATTTCACCCTTCCCTTCAACTGGTCCTAGTTCTCCTACCCGTCCTTTGGCTCGAAACCATGGCCCTAGCCCTCTTAGCGGAACGCCTTTGGGTCCTGCTGACCTCGAACTCGATGACTCCCCCGCCGACTCCCTCAGCCTAGACGAGGTCGTCAACTGGCGTCCCGACTCCCCCCGTCTTGTTCCTTCCCCATTTCCCCCCATTCTCGCCGTGGACGTGCCGACCTATGCCCACCGTATCAGGGAGGACCTTCCTACCCCTGCCACTCTGGCCACCCTCGTTGAGTACCTCCGAGACTCACAGTATTCCCAGCCCATCCACGCTCACGTCGACCAAGGCTCCCCCCTTTACTCCACCTACAACGCGTTTATCGCCCTTCGGAACGTGGGGCCCGTCGCACGTCACCTACAGACTTACCCGGACGCACAAATCGCCTTTCTAGGTGATAAGCTAATCGAGGACAGGAAAAAGGCTGAGGAACACCTCCTCGACGCTATGCACCAACTCGGGATGACCGAGTTCATCACCGACTTGGATCGGTTTCTGGCTGAGCTCTCCCTTCACGCTCCCGTCGGCACCCTCCCCGAATACTTCCCCGCTCCCCCGGGACTTCCTGCCCCCGTCCGTCCAAGCCTCCCTATCCCTGCAGAAGTTGAGGCAGTCTCTCCGATGGGCCTACTCCCGCTCCCAGCCACACCGTCCGCTTCTTCCTCCCCACTTGGAACGGATGAGATCGAGCTCATCGACCAAGTCGAAGCTCTCCACTGCTCCTCCCCGATCCCCGAGGAAGAGGAACACCTCGAAAACCTCGATCCCGCATACCATATCCCCTCCACCCCATCTGCGTCCTCCTCCCCCCTCGAACCCGCCGAAATAGCCGCGCTGAACTCGGCCGACGCCCAACTCGCCAAAGAGTTAGACCTCCCCGTCGATCGAACTCATCGACTCTTCGGGACTGCGTGCTTCGTATGCCGCCGCCTCAGCCACTTCCGAGTCGACTGCCCGGACTACGAATGCAAACACTGCGGGAAGTCCGCCCCAGGGCATGGGCAAAATAACTGCCCCTTTCGACGATATAGGGACCGCGCGCGCTCCATCACCTCCTCCTCCTCCTCTTCCTCTCAACGTAGTCGACGATCTTCTCGATCCTCTCGCTCGACTCGTTCTAATAGTCGACCCCTTCCCATTCCCCCTCCTCATTATCGGAGACATGCATCCCGGTCTGACGACCGATATCCCCCGGGGAATGACCCCATCGACAACGACTTCGACTACGATGAAGTCGCAGAGGCCAATATGTGTGGAGAGCCGCAGTGGACCAGCTGCTATTAATGTTTGGATCGGCGACTCCAAACCTACAAAGGGGGTAGTGTTACGATGTACTCCTCTTTTCTTACTCTTTCTCTTCTTTTCTTCAATTCACTATGCTTTCCTATGTTCCCTAGTGTTCCGCTTGTACCATAGGTACCCGTATCGTTCCTAGAACTCTCCTACTACGGGCTACTCATCATTCCTATTCCATCCGATCCGATTTCTTCCTTTCCTGTTTCTTCCGTTCACGCTTAGACATCTGCAGCTTCTTATAAATCCATACTGTGGATGATGATTCATTACTGCGTCATGACTACGTCATTCCGCAGCTCTTTACTCATCCTGTACCATAGCCTTCCGCAGCTTCTTACTCATCTATACTGCGGACGACTCCCCTCCTTCCATGCCATTCCACGGCATTCCATCTCGTAGATAGTATAAAGGAACATCGCGTCCTCCATGTAACCTTAAGCTAGAGCTACTCGAATATACTCGCTCTTAGCCCACTTC
>JBBPLA010000037.1:0-10810 GCA_038089515.1 Leccinellum crocipodium
AATGTATCACATTTACTGATAATACAGAAATAATAAGTCATTTAATGAAGTAAATTTCTAAATAATTGACTTGAAATATGTTAAATATTATGAGAAAAGTGTCATAATTTGTACAATTTTTTGGGGGGACCGGGAAATTGCCCAAAATTGTAAAAAATGTAACATTTGTGCGAAATTGTAACATTTTGTTAAAAATATACACAATTCTATGCAATTTTCTGAGGGAGGTTTTTCCTGATGAATACTATCCGAAGTCTCAATGCTACCCTTCCGTTTGTACACTGGAACACCAAGATCTTCCAAGAACATCTGCTGTCCACCTCACAAACTTGTCCACCACCATCGCATCAGATGAGCCGCCACGTGATATCCTGTAAGTACTCTCTGTTTGGCTACTAACCATACATCACCCAGCTAATCCACCCACTCCTCTGAGTCCTGCCTCCTCACACCACCATCCACTCTTGGCCTCCTTCTCCTTCATCCCCTCCTTCAACTCCAACTCTGCTGCTGCTTCTGCCCCTACTCCAACTCGCACAAGCCCACTGGCAGGTGGAACTCCAAGCATGCAAATCCCACCTCATCATCCAGGAACATGAGCTTGGCATTCATCAGACCGCAGTCACACATGATGGACTCGGCATACGATGTCATGCACTCATTGACAGCACAGCTATCTGGGTTGAGATGGGGTTGAAAGTTGACCATAGGCATGTCTACCTAGGGAATCTTGGCTGACATCATTGGGCGGTAGGTGTCATTCAATGTAGGTCATCTGCTATTTCTCAAGTCAATGGTTTCAAGCTGTTCCATTCTGACAGTTTACATGGAAATACAGGTTATGCTCTTCCTTGGAGGTATCTTTGGGATCACAGCCGGAGGGGGACCGAACTTTGTCACATTTTTGTCCTTGATAGCATGCATGGGTTTCAGCATTGGCAGAAAGTGAGCGACATTTTCAGAGTGTGCTGATCGGCGCTCATCTCCCTCCTTCAATCAAGTATTTCAGTGGATGGTACACACTTATTATTGAAAAGGCATGCATCATTTAACTCTTCGTTCTTCAGGTGCACTTTACCTAGAATTTATACCTGCATCATTGGTATTCCATTAATGCATGCCTTTTCTGCAGTGGACTCTTACACTACCTTCCATGTGGTGGTCATTCGCTGGGCAGCTGGTCACTTCCTTGATCACCCTGGGATTTATTGCAAAGAACTCATGTGATCCCTCGATAGCCTTTGGAAATTGCCTTAGGTCAGAGAACATGGGCTGGAGATATGCCCTGTATATCCAAATCTATGATCTGTACACTTGTTAGCTCACATCATGTAGGTTCATGCTGTCAGTATCAGTCAGTATTGGTTGACAAGGTTTTCAGACTGAATACATTGCCTCAGTAGTGGAGCAGTCACATTTGTGGCATTCTTCATGTGTTATGTTGTGTTCGATTTACAGGAATTACCCAAATACCTCTTGGGTCAAGGACACGATGAAGAGGCAATTGCAGTATTGTCTCATGCATAACATATATGATTCAATCGACCGATCGCATTATGAACATCAGGAAATTCACACATGACTTATTTCAGCTTTGGCACACTTATGGCATTTTCACAAGCAAGCCAATTAAATAATCACACCTAAGCAGTCCAAATGAGCAAAGCAAAAATGCATAAGTACAACAAGCAATCAAATGTAACTAAGTTGAACTGTAAATAAAAATTATCAATCTGCCCCATTCCATCCCATTCCCCATTCCCATCCCATTGTCACATCATGGCATGTTGGTGCCATGGCGTGTCATCGTTGTCATCCTGTCCCGTTCCCCCCATTTCCATCTTCATTGTCGTTGTCATCGCATCATGGCATATCAGTGGCCATGGTGTGTGGTCATTGTTTGTTGTTGTTATCCCATCCCCCCCATTCCTGTTGTTGTTGTTGTCACTATCCCTTCATTCCCGACTTCGTTGTCATTGTCCCATTCCATCCTGCTCCCCCTGTTCCCATCTTCTTTGTCATTGTCATCATTGCATCGTGGCATGTTGGTGCCACAGCATGTCATTGTTGTCATTGTTGTTGTCCCATCCCATTGCCCCCGTTCCTGTCTTCGTTGTTGTTGTTAGTGTTCGAAAGTCCAGTCCTAGGACTGATAAAAGACCACAACCAGACTGGACTTCAGTTGCAGTTGCCTCATTTCAAAATTCAAAGACTGATAAATATTTAGACCGAAACCAGACCGAAATTTTGAAAAAGACCGGTCGCAACCGATGTACAGCCACCCCCTATCTTTCCTATAATTTTTGTGCATTTTTCCCACTATTTTTCATAATTTTCTGCCATCATCTCACATTTTTATCATAAATATTGAAGTTAAGTTGGTATCAATATGAAAATGGTTGGTGAGACATGAAATGACAATGATCATATCAATATTTACTTGCTATATCATCATTTATTGATGTTATATATGATACATTTTACATATACACTACACACATTACAGCAATCTTAACATGCAAGTGCCAAATGACATAGAAGTTATTTGGTATCAATATGAAAATGGTTAGTGAGACATGAAATGACAATGGTAATATCAATATTTCAATATTTGCTTGCTATATCAACATTTATTGATGTTGCATATGATACATTTTGTGTATATACTGCACACATTACAACAATCTTAATATGCAAGTGCCAAATGACATAGAAGTTATATTGGTATCAATATGAAAATGGTTAGTGAGACATGAAATGACAATGGTAATGTCAATATCTCAATATTTACTTGCTGTATCAACATTTATTGATGTTGCATATGATACATTTTACAACTACAACACATTATAGCAATCTTAACATGCAAGTGCCAAATGACATAGAAGTTAAGTTGGTATCAATATGAAAATGGTTGGTGAGACATGAAATGACAATGATAATATCAATATTTACTTGCTACATTAACATTTATTGATGTTACATATGATACATTTTACATATACACTACACACATTGCAGCAATCTTAACATGCAAGTGCCAAATGACATGCAGTTTTAAAATCTTCATATCTCTGTGAGTTCTTAACCAAATTACATGAAAAAAATATGGAGCGGAAGCTAAGAGTCCGGTCTAAATTTGGTCCGCAACCGGTCTTCGAAAAGACCGGTCTTGGACCGCAACCGGACCAAAAAAGACCGGTCTTGGACCACAACTGGACCAAAAAAGACCGAAAAGTCAGTTTTTTTCGGTCTTGGTCCAGTCTTTTCCATATTAGGATATTCCCATGATCGGTCCAGTTTCAGTCTTTTCCAAAAAAGGCAAAAGACTGGACTAAACCAGACTTTCGAACTCTATACGAAGAAGCATCCAGTCAAAGTAGGATGAAGACTTATTGAAGGTTTTCTAGTTATACTGAGAGGGCGAAGGGAGCTAGTCAATTGCAAAGTACACAAGAGTACAGAGTAGATCTAGCTTGGAGAGTTCAGTTGAGGAACTCGGGTTTATATACATAGATGGATGCAGTTGAAGCGGAGTCAGAACGTAGTTGAGGGGAGGCATAGAGTGTGATGGACGATGATGGAAGGAAGCGATGACAAAGCAAGTGTGGAGGGAACAGAGTATTTGGTAAGTGGGTATGAGTCATCACAGAAGAAAAGAAAAGTAGTCTGAGGGGATTCAATCAAAGGACTGGATAGTCCGTAGAGAGAAAAGAGAACATGTAATGGAAATAAAAAGGGAAGAAGTGACAAATCATAACAGTGAGCTCCTTGCATAACATCAAACAGGCTCCCACATGACCACAGCTGAATTACGATCTCATGATGCTGGTATTCATCGAGGGAGAGGATGGAGACAAGAAAGTCTTGCACAGATAGGCTCACTTGTTGCACTGCTAGTGGCAGTGCCTCGAGGACTCCATTGACATGGTCTGGTAGCTCCATTATCTTCGAGAATGTAACAAGATTGTGCAAAGATGATCGTTGATACTTCAGTGATGTGCTGTGCACGTGCCGAGATCAGTCTAATATAAGCGAGTTTTATTTTATTTTATTCCATAGTTTTTCTGTATGACATTGGATGTCCACTGCCCAGAGCAAGTTGGACCAGGTGTGGCTGACATTGTTTACAAATGTTTCTTTCCAGCCACTACAGGAGGGTTCGAGGAATAAAGTTGGCAGTGTTTGAAAGTGGTCACTGCCACTCAGAGATATCCACTACCCTAGTAAACTGCCTCAAACCCTCCTATAGTGGTGGGTAGGAGCCTGGGTTGTCATCCTCTCTCGTTCACACAACAATACAGCATGACACATCGTCGCCGACGATGATCGATGAAGGTGAGCATGTCCTCATCATCATCACCTTCCTTGCCCTTCTCACCCCCCTCTCACTCATGACGACAGTGACTACCACTGGCACCACAACGAACAACGTGATGTGGCAACGCGATGTGTCAACTGACGCAATGGCATGCCATGACACAATGTCGACGAACAGAGCCACCACCACCACCACTGGAACCACAACAGAACCACAATGCGACATGGCACCATGATGTGTCAACTGATGCAACCATGTGCCACAACAGACGACAATGATGAAGACAGGAACAGAAATGGAGGGAATGGGACAGGACAACGACAACGACGACAAAGATGGGAATGGGGGTAATGGACGGGATGGGATGATGATGACAACAACAACGACACACTGTGGCACCAACATGCCATGATGTGACGACGATAACAAAGATGGGAATGGGGGAAACAGAACAGGACAGGACAGGACAACAACAATGACAATGACACACCATGGCACCAACGTGCCACGACGCGACAACAACAACAATGAAGATGGGAACAGGGGGAACAGGACGGGACAGGATGATGATGATGACATGCCACAATGTGACGACAATAACGAAGATGGGGACAGGGGGAACAGGACAGGACGGGATGACAACGACGACACACCGTGGCACTGACATGCCACAACACAATGACGACGACAGGAATGGGGGGAATGGGACGGGACGACAATGACGACGGGAATGGGATGCAACATCAAAGTGACGTTTTTTTTACTTTACCAACTTTATCACTTTTTTTTTTTGCTTTTATGTTTAATTCTACCCAATATCCATTTTGTGTCGACTCTCCAAGCATCTGGCAAGCATGAATTAAGCAAATTTAAGGGAACCATAAGCAATGGGATCTGCTTAGACTGCTTATCCACTACCTTAGTACTAAGTGCGAAATAAGTAGTTATAAGTACTACAAGTAAGGAATGTGTGAATTTCCTGATGAAGCTGTCTTGTGTGCTCCCCTCGGCGATGGTGCAATCGCCAGTTGCAGACGTACAAGTCTCAACATGCATGAATCAACACAGCCTGTGACATTGAGTAGGGTGGTACCATTGAGGTAATTCCCTGGGTGATTATGAATATCAGAAAAGAGCCTGTACAAATCAAACAAGGCTGGATTCAAGTGAGTGCAGGGGGCTCACTGATGTGTGCCTCGGGGAGGGTGGGCACAAATGCCTGGAGCTTCAACTCAGTAATCCAGTTGTCCACGTGAGCAAGTTCCCACATATACATGTTCCATTCAGTTGTGTTGTGTTGTGCAGTCCAATACTTGTTGGGATATGAATAGTTTGGTAGATTTACAATTATTAAATCTATCACCTGATTGTTGGTTTTGGAAGCTTCAAGTGCAAATGCTAGATACTTAGCAGAACTGCTCAGTTGAGCTGAGCAATCGGGTGACATGTGCAATACGAATGATGTAGAATATGATTTGTTTTGGAGAGTACAACTCACAAGTTTGCATGGTAGGCTGGCAACTGTGTTGGTTTGAACTTGAAACAGTCTGTACAATCATAGCTGAAGTGAAAGTGGTAATAGTATTGGTACATGAATTGATTCTGCATACGCCTATGCTGTGGATTGCATGTAACGCTCAGCTTCCAGAGTGCCAAGAGGAGATAAATGATGACTGAGCAGAATGTGCCAAGACTTTGATATCTTCTTCATCCCTCTCTAACTTGTCAAAGTGTTCAACAGCACCAGACATGTGAGCTACCCAAGTGCACGTTGCGTGAAGAGCAAGTAAAAGGGAATCAGGTGGCAGTGCATTCTCAAATTGTGAAATGAATTTGACAAACATGGGAGCACCAACAATGTGGGGTCCAGGACACTGGATGTTGCGGCAAATGAATTCCTCATACCCCTCATTTGATACACAGATTCTGTAGCAGTTGGGCTGCACAGGAGGTGAGTTTGTGGGTGATAACGTCCCCGAATAACACACCTCCTCGGTATGTTCAAACCACAAATTCAAGACATCAAAGTTATGGTGGAGATTACACTCCAACAAGAGTAGATTCCATACTTTGTGAATGCCTCCAGACTGTCTGAATGCCTCAACGAAACGTGAAAATCCAAAGGCATCTAGCATGGCCATAGCAGTAGCAGCCTATGTAGTCTGCATAACAGGTGAGCATAGGACATGGCAGAGTGATAGAACCACACCTTGTTCGGAATACTAGTCTTCCCAGTGTTACGATTGGGTCTTCCCAGCCCCTATCTTTTCCTTTTTCCCTTCGCTACACTGCCACCCCCGCCCTCACACCGCCACCCCACCCTGACTCATTGTCACCACCTCAGCACTCGTCCCCGACACAACGCTAAACTGTCTCACCTCCGCTCTACCGCCGCAGACCCAAAGACACCTCCCTAATCTCACTCCGACTCTAGACTCTGCCTCTACCCTCCACGCTCCCCTTGATACCCCGGTCTCACAACCTCCCTATCTCTCACCTTCACTCTTCCGGTCTCCCAGTACTCTGGTTTCCCGGTCTCTGTCTTCTTATCATCACTATGTCATCCCTCGTCCTTATCGTTATCTCTTATCTTCGCTACGTCATCGCTTCGTCATCCCTTACCAATGTATTACTCATCTGCAGTCTTCTGACTCATACTCCACGCTGCGGATTACTTATCATTGCTTCTCCCGCATTCCCGAGCATTCCCGAACATTCACCTTCTCAGCCTCATGTTCTTCTTCATCACCTCATGTATTCCTTATCGTCCACTCATAGATTTCCCTCACTTCGGACTCTCTCCACATTCCCCTTTCGTCTTGGTCCGTGCATCGTTCCCCTTAGTATATATACCATGTACATACGATTACTTAAGCTAAGCTTGGTCTACCAGCCACCACCATGTAGTACCTGCCTTAGTCTATGCAATATACCCTTCGTGGTCATCCCTTGCATCCCTCGTCCCCCAGCCCTTCAAAACGCTAGAATCCCTAGCCGTTACAAGTCTCCACCTGAACTCTGATCGGGAGTCCCTCGTCTTTGTCTCGGTACTGCCCTTGCTGGTCTATGACCAACCCTACCCGGGCCAGTCGTAACACCCAGTCCCTTCAGGGTCAATTCCCTGCATTGTAGATTCATTCAAAATATGAGCTGTTTCAATTACAGCCCTCATGATGCCACTGCCTTCCTGGCATGCCTGATCTAACAGGCCTGGATACTTATTGACTGAACTCTCATTGAAGATACCTGTGATTATGCATTGGAAGCCATTCCGTGCCAAGGCCTGATTGAACATTAAACAAGGCAGAAAAAGGATTGCGCAACTTGAAGATATACATACCTTCTATCTGGAACTCATGTAATGCTGATCAGTAGGCTCCAGTGTGTCTCTGATCATATCCTCCAACATATCAAAGGAAGGGCGTGAAGGGTGAGAAGAGGGTGGCTGGTATGGGACAGTAGAAGTTCAAACTTGTGCATCTGAGTGTTACAAGACAAAGAAAGCGACTCGGTTAACACACATAGTCAGATGTATTTCTCACACAAAAATACACCAACTCAGAGATGGTAAACGAAGTTAAAACAACATCATGGTCACTCTCTCCCTGTTTCCTGGGTGGCGACATGACCCACTCGGTGAGTGTGGAGCAGGGTAAATCACCAATGACTTGGATATGCGCCTGTTCATGGAACTCAAGGAGCATAAATCCAATGACTCTGGTAGATATACAATGCTGCAGGTTCTAAGCTTTCAGAGCTTCCCTTTCCACTCACAGAATGATGGTGTACTATACCTTTCTGTATGGATGCAACCGCCATAATGCATAATGCTGGGGTGGTTGTGTTGCTAAAAGTAACATGTAATGGGTGGTTGGTTGCTACTTTTTCAGGCATAACACAGCCCAGGCTGCATGGTTGCTAATGATAGCAATGTCACACATAACGAGGGGATTGTCTGTTTCAGTGCTTGACTCCTCACTCAGCTCTGCAACCTGGACTCAATGCATGCCCACTTGGCAGGATCACTGGCAACAAGCTCACCAATGTTCTCGGTGTGATTTTTTTGCCCACTGGCACATCATATCCAGGTAAGTGTTCCATCTCATTTCTAACAAATTACGAACTTAGGTAAAGCCTTTGCACCCTGCAGTTTAGCAGCCTCTATCAGCTGCTCAATCCATGATACCTTGTGGAGAAGGGCACCATGCCATGGTTCTGTTCAGTTGGAAGTCCCTTCACTGCAACCTTCATCATCTTAATCAGGGCCATGTACCGGTTGCCTTGTTTTCAAAAGGCAATAGTTTGCCCTTTAGCAAGCTTGTGTGTCTCGAAGCAAACCTCAAGGTTTCTGTTGAAGGCATACCACATTCCCTCCTCTTCGACATCTTCTGGGTCAAGTCCAAAATGGTAATTGGATTCCACCAGGTTGAGAGGCAGAGTAGATGGGAGGTTTTCGAGCAAACATTGTAGATGATGAATTCATGAGATCAGCTCAGAGGACAGACCTCCACAGTGGATAGGTGTCATGTTTGTGCTACAGAACATAGTACAAACTGTTTTTTTGCTTTCTACCATTGTCATACTTTGTTTTTGTGGCACTCAACACCACATATGATTGAAGCCTAATGTCAGTGAGCTGGCATCGGTTACGATGTCAGTATGTCAGTGAGTTGGCATCAGTTGCTACACCTTCGGCCCATGACGCTCCCAAACATTAGCAAAAATTGATGATGTAACATAGTGCTAGGTTGACTATATTGTTGCTGTAGTTGTGTTGCAGCCCTACCTACAATGGGGAGCAATGTAGTCAGCTATCCTGACTATATAGTTTCCTGTAGTTTCCTGTAGTTCCCTGTAGCACTGGATAGTTCAATATAGTATTGGTCTGGCCAGTTTAAAATAATATCATCTATCCTATTTCACTTTTCAATTGAACCACATTAGCAACTAGTAACTACTCTTTATTAATCTACTTATACTACTCACTAATTATTTTACTAGTACTATTTAACTATATACATGTTTCAAATACATTAAAGTTATACATGGTCCCCAACCATGGCACTAACTATACCCCCTTTTCTTAACAGTAGTAATTGGACATGGTGTAATATTTTCAGATAACTATGACTATGATTATTACTATCAATCAATTGACATATATATACCATTATGTCCAAGTTGTTACGATCCTCCTATTTTACTTTACTTTTCTCAATCACATGACCTGATATTCGTCACATGATCAGTCATGTGACCACACGTGACCTTATCTCTTATCTATGACATCATAGCATGTGTACACCTCATGTATGGGAACTATCCCACACTCGTGTGAACACTTAGTACATACATAGTAATTCCTCTCACAATATGTCATTACCTTACTCATCCATTAGTAACACACGGCCTGCCCTAAGCTGGTCTGTGCTCATCATGTAACAGTATATATAGTGCAATGACATGACTAGCAGACCTTAGTCTGTTCTGGTTGGATTCCCGCCTACACAGTCCCCCATTCACTGTTTGTCTTGTTGAGGTGCCAGAGCCAGTATTGGTTCATGGTTGCCTTCACAAGTAGTATATGATGTTGTACACTTTGCTATACTATTGACTACACTTTTTTGGTACACTTTTTTAGTACACTTTTTTGTACACTTTGGTACACTTTTTTGGTACACTTTTTTAGTACACTTTTTTGGTACACTTTTTTAGTACACTTTTTTGTACACTTTGGTACACTTTTTTTGTACACTTTTTTTGTACACTTTTTTTGTACACTTTTTTTGTACACTTTTTTTGTACACTTTTTTGGTACACTTTTTTGGTACACTTTTTTGGTACACTTTTTTGGTACACTTTTTTGGTACACTTTTTTGGTACACTTTTTTGGTACACTTTTTTGTACACTTTGGTACACTTTTTTTTGTACAGTTTTGTACAGTTTTTTGGTACACTTTTTTGTACACTTTGGTACACTTTTTTTGGTACACTTTTGTACACTTTTGTACACCTTTTTTGTACACTTTGGACTTGTTTGGTACACTTGTTTTAGCAAAGTGTACAAAAGTGTACAAAAGTGTACCAAAAAAGTGTACCAAAAAAGTGTAGTAAAAAATACACCAAAATATATTCTGCAATGTTGGACTATATATATCTTCTAAGCCATTGAATAGCTATATTGTTTGTTTGTTAAGCTATATTGAGCTATGCTGAGTATGTGTATTGCTATGTTGTACAATTAGTAACTATGGTTTGTGAAGCAAAACTACATGGTACTACAGGGACTACATAGTACAATATATCTTTGCAGGGAACAACAAGTTCCCAACATTTTTCCTGATGAATGCTAGCAGTTGCTAAAACTAGCAACCATGATGGATAACAGGGGTCCAGTTGTTAACTCTGGAGTCAGGGGTACCTGTAACACTCCAAAACCCAGTTGCATCCATACAGAAAGGTACAGTAAGCACTGATCCGATTAGGGTG
>JBBPLA010000038.1:0-10663 GCA_038089515.1 Leccinellum crocipodium
TATGTAGGAACAGCCTTCAACTTTGCTGTGACTGATTCCAGTTGTACAGCAGTCCAGCTTTTGGCCTCTGTTTCACTCATGGCATTGACAAGTTTGATTGGATAGAACTTATCCATTTCTTCCTTGGATGTTATATCCAAATCATATGATGCAGAAAGATTTTGCTTGTGATAGATCACCACTTCTAAATATTCTTTGAGTTCCTGTCATATTTATGTTAGCATAAACTAGTGCTAGATTGTGCCATGCTACCACTCACATCCAAGAATGTAATCAGTGCTGCCAAGACTTTTGAAATTGTCTTTTTGTCATATCCAAGATCCAGACCCTTAGACAGGGCAATATTAGTGATGCATTGCATTTTCTTAAGATTAGCAGTACTATGCAATTCAATATATGTCTGCATTTAAGCATTTTAATTGCCAACTGCTTCTGTGGTATTTAGTGGCATAGCTCCTTTCAACAAATCCAATGCTTGTTCCCCCTCAGCAGGCTCTGGTTGCTCATTGATATTGTTGTACCATGTCCACATGTCTTTGATCTTGTTTGCAATCATGGTTTCTTTGATCAACTTGTTCAAAAATATGTGTATCTTCCATGCACTCTCTGTCTCCAACAATCAGCGACATGCACTGTAACTGATGAAAAGAGCAATGAATTTCTTTATCAGTGTGGTTGTTTTCTTGATGTGATCCATGTTGAGCTATGAGAAGCTGGTATGCATCAAGGCATTAGATAGCAAGTGAAGCATTTTCATTGGTATGTCATCATGGTCATTGTTATGAAGTGATGACATTGTAGGCAGCTAAAGAAGGTGGTGACCATTGTCCTTGGTAATATTGGCCTTCTTGAGCAACACTTCATAAATTACTTGATATATTGACTGATGAAGCTACTGAATTCCTTTTCATGAAGTGACGTGAAATCTAAGTCTTGTGTTGTTTCATTGAGAGCCAGACCAACACATTTCTCCATAGGAATCAGATATTGATGGCAATATTTGAACAATGCACAGTAAAACTAGTAAATGAAATATGAGTACAATCCATCTGCTGGCACAAACTAGCACTAGTTTGTGCCAGCTGGTGATGATGATGACTTACTTTGTTTACTGCTGATGGATCATTGAACTTGGCATCAAAGAATTTCTTCATTATTCACAGATGATCATGCCAGAATGATGGCTTTTGATCAATTCCAACCAATGAAAGAGATTCCACCTAGCATATGATCTGTGATAGATAAATAAACAAACAAATAAATTTATTGTTGCATGGCACATATCTCAGTGATGGCAGTCTTGATGCTCTTCAGTTGATCACTGAGAGCTTGCAAGAACATCTTGTTGGGAACAGGATAAAATCCAGACAGATTGTTTGGCATAATATGATCCATGAGGCCTAGACAAAGGGCATTCAATTTTGCAGGCATGAACTTGATGATGTGATCCAGCATTGATTCATGTGTGAATTGAGATATGTTCTCCTGTTCCACCTAAGCAAAGAATGTATATGACTTTTGTCCAATAGTCTGCTAAATGGCTTGAGTAGACACTTTTCTCCTATTGATCTTGTGTTGCAACAAATTCCATTGGTGAAGCAAGAGCAAGGGGATCTTTGCTAGTCATTGAATTGATATAGTATGAGATCCACTTGTCCAGGTAAATGGTGTCCAAAACCCTGGCAGATTCCAATGACAGAGTAGATTTTGTAATGTCACCATGGCATTTGTATTCATTTTCATAGGCATCTAGTGCTTCTGCATCAGGCAAGCCTTTGCCAACATCTTTAAAGGAGAAATACAGGAAGAGTGTTGAACCTTTTAAGTACTATTATAAGAAGGGAAGACTAAATGGAATGGAAAGCTATGAAATGGCATGGAAGGGGATGAATAATCTGCAGTATGCCAGTGAAAAGAGTCAGGAAGCTGTGGATGGCTATGCTTATAGAATGAGAATAAAAAGGAAGTTGTCAGGAACACAAAAGGAGATAGAAGAAATATGAAGTAGAGAGAAACAGTAATATGCAGTATGGAGAGAGTCAGAAGCTGTGAATTAGTAATGGTACATGCAGAAGATAATAGAGAGAAGGAAAGCATACTCAATGATACATTATACAAGGAGAAAGGGAAGAAGAAAAGAGAGGGGAGGAATGAATTATAACACCTCCTTAGGGGAAAGAAGGCACAGAAGCAATTCAACTTGAATGATCTTAGTAACAGTATGCTAAACAATCAGAAACATACCTGATCATCTCTAGTAGATTGCATCCATTTTCTAGAAGAGCAAAGGAAGAAATGGATAAGTTCTATCCAATCAAACTTGTCAATGCCATGAGTGAAACAGAGGCCAAAAGCTGGACTGCTGTACAACTGGAATCAGTCACAGCAAAGTTGAAGGCTGTTCCTACATATGAAGACAAGACTGCAGCCAGCTGGAAGGTAGAAATGGAGGCCAAGCAAAAATTGGAAGACAAGGAGAAAAAGCACCAATCTCAGTACAAGGACATCAAAATATTCCAAATGAGATGAGTGGAAATTGTACAACAGAAATGAAAATGTCAGTCAGACTCTTTGATAAAATACTGTTGTGCTTAATTCTTTATGTATTTAGCCAAGGCTATCTCTCATGAATTCATCAATGGCAGTGACAATGAAGAAACTCCAAATGATATGCCAATGGAGGTCAGATACTCAAAAGCATTGACCACAAGTAATGCAGTCATGGCACATTCTAGTGCTAGAATATGCTTGCAACATATTCAACTTCTAGGCCTCAAGGACAATCATGACACTACTAGTGAATTTAAATCTGACTCTGGTGCAGTCAATTCATGCAAGCATACCATTGATGAAGTTCATCAAGGTCAAGATGTCCAAGAAGGTTCTAGTGGACAGGGCAGAGGAGTGCCTTGCATCTGTCTTGATGACAATGATGTTGACATGACTGAAAGTAGATAAAATTGTGTTCTTGTTCTATAGATTTCTTTTCTCATCCATTAATCATTATAGCTATCAAGCCATGTTCAATGCTGAGCCATATCAACATGTTCCAATTTTGAAACAAGTGCCTGCATCTCTTGGAATTTTTTATCTTGCAATCCAGCATGTCATATTCAAGGATCTAGGCCACAGTGCAAGCATTCATTGCAAATGCCACCACTCCACCATCTATACAAGATATTCACAGCAAGATCATGCTTTTCAACAATGTCACTGGATTGATGAAATATATTACAAAGTCACAAAACCTCATCATGAAAGAAAAGGGTAATAGCTTGATGGACTTTAACATAATCATGCAGTGGTCATTGTGACTAGAATAGAATCACCATGTATTGTCATTTATTTATTATCTTTATTGTCCAAGATACCATACTACTATGCATCTTCTGTTGTGATAAAGGCATCTAGAGCATGAGAAAAATGTGATCAGGTAAGCAGTTCATAGCTCATAAAAGTAATAGGCCATGAAAATTTTCATCAAACACATCTTAAACTCAAACCACTACCATCTCAATTTAGGTATCACCAAACAAATATAAATAACTTCTATCAGTGCACAATCTAGTGCAATATTATGCTATGGCATCCTCATCCAGGCAGATTTGTATATGATGTTATATTTATATTTCATTTCATTGCATGAATGATAATGATAATGTGATATCTAGAGTTCTAGCATTCACTTGGCTAAAGTGGAAGTGAGTGTATGACAGCAATAATGATGTTGCCACATTAAAATTACTCTCACAGAGTGCCAAGGTCATGATGACATACCACTTGAATGCAATTCATAATGTGATTGATGGAATCATGACAGAGGGCTATACACATATCTAGATACTTTCCTAGCCCATATTTCAGTTTTTACTTTTAGTTTTTAATTCCCAGCATGTCCTTTACATGGTGCCCTGTCATCTCCAGAGTGATCTTCATACAAACAGATATGTCATGCAGTTGTATTTTTTGCCCTTGTCTCACACTTACATCCAAGTATGCTTTTGCAGCTGCTAAAATGGACAATCATAACTAGTTTAACTTCAGACCTTGGAGTGTTTCACACCTCAGGCTTCAACTTGTCTGCAATATCAAATTATATGCTTTGCCACTGTAAGTGATCAGCTGTATTTCTATGTCATGATTTATATCTGTTTTTATATGATTGTTATAGAGCAGCTGAATTGGCTGAAGACTAGAGGCCCCTTGGTACTGATTTTTTTAATAGATTATTTCCCTGATGGTTCATTGAACATACAACTGTGCTGAATGTGGAAAGAAGTTTGCAAGTAAAAGTACCCATGATGGTCACTGAAGGAACTGTATCAAGACCACCACTTTTATAGCCTATTATAGTATAGAAGTCACTGATTTTCACCATGAAAATGGCAAATTTCTTTGCTATTGCTCATATGCAGCATGTCCTACTAGAGAGGGGTATATAAACACTGACACTTTCAATAAGTATATGAAGAAACTGTGAGTACAAGTACATTAAAAAGTTGACAACTTTCTTATTTTTCCTTGCCTTAAGGTATCAACTGAACCTCCTTAAGTATGCTACAGTGAGGTGCAAAACTATTGCATTGTACATTAAAAAGTTGACTACATTCTTGTTTTTCCTTGTCTTAAGGTAATAGCTGAACCTTCTTGGATATAAAATTGAACTTAACACCACTACTTTTCTTCTATTGCATAGGTAACTCATACTGAAGAAGACACTGCTCCCTTTGAAGGCTCTGAGTTCATGGTAAGTTATTAGCATTATGTTGACAAGTAGGATCCAGTTAGAGAGCCCTTTTTCAGTCAGAACCTGAGCAAATGGGACTGATAACACATGAACTTAGACAGTATGTAATACAAGATGATCAATTACACACATCTGTGTCATGATACAAACTCTCTCAAAATGTGGTCCTTGTCTATAAGTTTTGAATCTGTAAAAGGTGTTTTTTTTTTCTCTTTTTTTTTTTTTTACAAAGGCTATACATTTAGATTCTTTTTGTGGTGGAAGAGAATATGGATATTCCTCAAACCTCCTTAGCAACCAACCATAAACTTGAGCACCCTCATCTGCAAGCTTTAAAGGCTAGTCAGTACCAGGATAAGCAAGACTGAAACATCACTCCTCTAGTGCAGCTGTCAAGCCTGGAATTATGGTCTGATTCTGGTGTGTACTCCATATTAGTTTGCTCTCATTTAAAGCCTAATTGGAGCCATGTAGAGAAAGAATCTTTATCTACAGGATGGTGACTCTACTGGTGGTAGTACAAGTTCAAATGTAAGTCAGCTTACTATGTTCTAGCATATGTTACTGTACTTCTATAAGTTACCACTTAAATCATAGCAATCAGATTTAAATGCACAAGTTCAATTTACTTCACATTTCTATGAAGATGCCACTATGTCTTTTTTTTTTGAATTTGTCTTATGCAGTGTGGTGATAATAAATACTTTTATTGATAGGCTTGCTTTTGATCAATTTGAATTTTGTTAAGGCCTCCAATTAGATGGTTTTGTTCCAAAGTGCAGTAGAGCTTATGTGCATCCATCTCTGTGAAAAGGATTGGTTACTCTCAGTGACAAATTCTTAATGGAGAAGTTAGAATAAATTATTCATGAAATTCAGTAGCATATGTGAAGTTTGGATTGAGTCCAGAGTCATGGCCTTTAGAGTGTGGTAAGTTTGTAACACTAATATTCATGTTATATTCCTCCTTTTTACCTTAACTAATCACTTCACTTTTCTCGATCATGTGACTTGATATTCATCACATGACTAGTCATGTGACATCATGTGACCTTATCTCTTATCTATAACATCATAGACGTGTACACCTCATATATGGAAACTATCCCACACTAGTGTGAACACTTAGTACATATATAGTAATTACTCTCATGATATGTCATTACCTTACTCATGATTAGTAACACATGGTCTGCCCTAAGCTGGTCTATGCTCATCTTATAACAGTATATAAAGTGCGATGACATGACTAGCAGACTTTAGTCTGTTCTGGTTAGATTTCCACCTACATAGTCTCCTCTCTTATAGTTTGTCTTGTTGAGGTGCCAGAGCCAGTTATTGGTTTGTGGTTGCTTTCATAAGAACAGACTCTATTCTTCTCTCCCACCTCACCTGTCACCAGTACACATGACAAAAACTTTACTTCTACATTGTCATATGTGATAGCTAGCATTAAGGCTCTTGTGTAATAGTCACTGGTTGTTCCATTACCACTTTGAGACTGCAACTTGATCTCCACTGCATCTATATGCTTGTCTGGCATCGCTTTGATTCACATTGTCAGAGTAGATCCCATTCAAGGGAAGTCTTCTGACCACCAAAAAATAAGGATCAAACCCTTAGTGCATAGTGGATCAGCATAGTGCAGTTGATAGCATGCAAACAACAGAATTGTAATCTCTTCTGAAAGATTTACAGCCTTACAGAGCTAAATCTATGCCATAGCCAGGCACTCCCGGACTCTTTGACTTCTATCTCTTGACATACATGCATGCTCATGACATGCTATTGCATCCACACATTAGGGCATGTGATCTCTTTATGAGTATCACCCCTATATGATAGTCATCACAGCCATAATATCATTCATTTGGTGTTTCACTGTAATTGCTTCACTTGTGTGGTTTCCTATTATTGCCTACATCTTCCATTAAATTGCCTTGAAGATGATGAACACAGTGTTTAATGGATGGAAAAACTATGTTCAGTCCCATATATTTTCAACTCTTGAGCTTCAATCAAATTACAATGGAAATGCACATGCCAGTGCTGAAATTTTCCCAGAGGAATGCAAGTTACAGTGCACTCAAAGGGCTAATTTCTTGTTACAACATATGGCTTTCCTCCAAGAAGGTAATGACCTTAATGCTGCACTCTTTAGTGCAAAGTATTTTCAACATTTCATTATAGACTGTGTGTTCATCTGCCCACCCAAATTGGGTGCATTTATCAGCCATGATCACCTCCATCCTGCTCTTTATAACCTTCTTGCTCTGGGGGCCATGGCAGTCATGGCTTGTATTCATGAGTGGGTGGAGTCTGAAGAAGTGTCACTGGAGGTTACTCCTGCTAACTGGCTGGCCGACTACCAAGCTGCCTGGGAACAAATCAGCCAGATAAGGATGAATCCTACTGAATGCTAGCACTTGGATGACATGCAATGGTGGATGATGAACAAAGAACCTGCTACATAGGCTCAGGAGCCCAACAGTAATGATCCTGTTTGCAACATCATATCCAAGTCTTTTCATACTGCCCTCAAAGATAATTATATACCTCACTGAGAATTAAAAACTAAAAGTCAAAACTGAAATATTGGCTAGAGAAGTATCTAGATATATGTATAGGACCCATGAGAAGGCCTCAAAAACATTCTGGATAATTTGGTGGTCAGAATAAATTGATAGAACAATATAAGTGAATAGAGGAGGGTAACTTGGCTACAGCAACAGGATAATTTATATAGCTCTCAGGAGTTGTTCCAATGGATTCCCAGTCCCTTAAAACCCCCAAGAGAACTCTCATTGTCCTTCCTAGATCAATTCCTAAATTGATATCTTAAGATAGAGAAAAGAGGTAGGAGGGGGTATGACAGAACTACCTCAAAATAAATAGCCAATGCTTATGTGACAGTTGAAATATGATTATAGTATGTGTAGAAGGATGGAACAACCAATATACACCCATTTTTGAATTAAGTGTCAAACTCAAAACCGTAGATTTGAAATTTGATGTTACCATAAAATAGAGGCCCTTTCTACGATCATTTTATGACTTTTTTTCGTAAACTCCTTAGGGTTCAGAGAGGGTTCTTGTTAAAAATAATGATAAAATTTGGGCAAATGAGAAGATATACTAATTTGTGCAGAACTGAGGGGGCTGATCATCATATATGATGTAATTGTTAACACAGTGATGTAATGATAGCAACCATGGTTTTCCTCAAATCATGAGATCTCTAAATTTGCGAAAATAGTATCGTGATTTCTCATGACATAACATGTAATTGGCTATGGGTGGCTATACATTGCTGTATCTATGAGTGGCTATGAGTCATCCTGACCCTTGGTTCCCACAGAAACACCCTTCTTGGCCATTGTTTTGAATTCTCTATGCAGCATTTTAGGAATATTTGAAAATAACTCCAATTTTTGATTGGCTATTTGGTTGGCTATATATGGGGGGTGGCTATGAGTCATCTTGACCTCTTAGTTCCCTTTTATTTCATATTCACAGGGAACATTGCCGTTCATGTCCTACCATATCCTCAAGATTCTGCAAAAGAATTTTGAAGCTGATGTTTGTGGCTGCCAGCCAAAGCAGATCATTGACCATCAGCCAGCAGATGACCTAGAGTCACTGTTCTATGTCTTGGTCTGGATCTGCATGCTTTACGATGGACTGAGCAACAGCCCATGTATGGACATTTCTTTCCAACATACACCCTTGTACAGATGGGCAGAGCAAGACTTTGTGCACAGGGACTTTTCAATGTGCTTACTATTGAAGTTTCAGCTCATGACATTGCATGACATGTCCGAGTCAGCGCTAACAGACCACATTACTTCCTACTTCAAGTGTCTTGAGCCCTTTCTTTTTGAATGGTGAAATAAAATTAGAATGACTTTTGATAAGGATGATGGAATTAAACCAGTGCAGTATGAAGATGTCCTCAAGGTTCTGACCAAGGCCTTAATACATATTCATACCAGTAATCCCACATTGACCAGCATCAATAATGTTGACCCTTTCCATCCTCTCCAAGCCTTGCAGAAACCAGTGAAACCGAAATGTTCAATCTCCCCAAGTGATTACCAGCTCCATCTGTGAAATGTGGGTGTTAGCTTGGATGAAACACTTGTGAAAAGGGTACCTTTGAAGAAATGAGAGGTCAAGTCTTTGAGGCAGAAACATTCTGGGTAGTGGCTTGTTCTTGGAGTGAGCAAGTAAGCCAAGTGAGGCGAGGCAAGCAAGCAGAAGAAGCTTGTGATGAGTCACGGTGGTGGTGAAACAGAATATAGCTGGTGGGGGGCAAATCCAGCCAGAGAACTAAAATCGAAAAACAACCTTCAGAAGGTCTAGAACCTGAAAAAGCCTTTAAACTTGTGCCTGATTGTTACCATAATTATTTGGATATCTTCTCAAAGAAGGCTAGCGAACAGATGCCAGAATGAAAATTATGGGATCACATAGTAGATCTAAAATCTGATTTCACACCCAAAAAGGGCAGAGTGATTTCCATGAGCATAATCAAACAGGAAGAAGTCAAAGCCTTCATAGATAACCAACTATTGAATGGTTATATTTGTCCATCCAAATCACCACAAACCTTGCCAGTCTTCTTCATTCCCAAGAAAGACGGAAAGAAGCAAATGGTCATGGATTATCAATATTTAAATGAAGGAACAGTTAAAAATAATTATCTGTTACCCCTTATCTCTCAAATCATAGATCAATTAAAAGGAAGCCAGATCCTAACCAAAATGGACCTCTGATGGGGGTATAACAATGTGCAAATCAAAGAAGGTGACAAATGGAAAGGAACCTTTGTCTGCCATCTGGATGCATTTGAACCAGTGGTTATGTACTTCGGAATGTGCAATTTTCCTGCAACCTTCCAGCAAATGATGAACGAAATCTTTGCTGATATGGAAGACATTGTTATCCTCTACATGTTACGATTTGCCCTGGTACTCCCCACTCTTTACTCTTTTTTTCTTACTATTTCAATTCTACCTCCTCTTTCATTAACTATTCCTACACTTCCCATGTCCCCATCATTCAATTGTACTAGTATACTCATAGCCTTCTCAATCTTCTCTCATGCTGTCAACTACACCATCCTTCCCCCACATTCTTCGTCCTTCCATGGTGCCATTATGTCTACCCAATCAATGATGATTACATATCCCTCTTATCTCTCTATTTAAATTGTTCTCTTGCATTCTCTCATCTTCTAACCTTGACCTCCTCGAAGTATATACCTCTATACACCTTGGAAATATATCTTTGTCTTGGGAACTTCTACAAGTCCTTGTTCTACTTCTGAGTGAACGCTTCCTCATAACTCTTGGTTGTTCCAGCAGCTTACCAACTGCTCAAATGTTGATCCCTCGACCCTCAACATCTTCTTAAGCTCTTGATCCCATGACTCTCAAGGACCTTAAGACTCCTCTGCCTTTGTCCCATCCAAGGCCTTCTTCTCGAGGCTACACTCGACCTTACCCAGGCCAAGTGTAACACTATATTGATGATCTTTTAATCTTTATGAAATCTGGAGATATGAAACACCATCAGGAAATGGTCAGAAGAGTACTAGATAGGCTCAGGAAGCACAATTTATTCGTAAAGCCAGAAAAATGCTTCTTTGGCATAGAAGAGGTAGACATGCTAGGCATGAATGTCTTGGCTACAGGAATCTCAATGAATCTGGACAACTTGAAACTCAAAGGAATAGCAGAGTGGCCAGTACCTGGGCCCTCTAATATAAAAGGAGTGTGAAGCTTCTTAGGCTTAGCAAACTTCTATTGCCAATTCATCAGAGATTATAGCCTCAAGGCAAGACCTCTTCATGACCTAACCAAGAAAGATCAACTCTGGAGCTGAGGAGAAGCTCAACAAAAAGCATTTAATATA
>JBBPLA010000039.1:0-10506 GCA_038089515.1 Leccinellum crocipodium
AGGATATTCCAATGCAGAACATGTGGCCAATCCAGCTTCTGGAGCTGGGAGAAAGATCAATGTGAAGATTTGTATCACTATTGACTGAGCTTTAGGACAGTCATCCATCACCACCTTCCCCCTCAAAGTCAATGCAGATAACTGCATTGGCTGATGCCAAGTAGTTGCTCTTATCTTAGAGCAACTCAACTGCAATGCCACTAATAACATACCACACTTCTTGGTGTCAATTGCCCCCCACCAATCAATCCTGTTCAACTGGGTAGATGGCCAGTTCATCTACAACACCAATGTGGAGTTATTTGACCTCAAAGTCAGACTAGGTGTGGACCCCATTTTTGACCTTGAAGGCTTGAACCCATAGAGATGCATTGCACATATCAATTATCTCATATATTGCTTAATTTACTATATAGGAATTGAGCACCTATCACTGTTTGAATATCCAGAGTGCAGGCAGGTCAATGCACAGCACTTATCCAATGAGATCCACCATGACAGCAACAATGGACTTGACCCCCTCAGACAAGCACATCAAGTTCACTTTCATCATCAAGGACTTTTGAGCCAGCCACAAAGACACCGATGACAAGTGGAATGTCATCAAAAAATGCCACCTCAGGCAATTAGAGCCAATCAAAGCATATGATCTTTTCTCAGTATATGTCTGCCCACTACTGGCCCACTGATAGTCTATAGCCAGTCCTTGAGTGTTGCCACCATGGCCACACAGGCACATGTGCACAGTTTGGCTCACCAGCATCAAGTAAATCCTCTGAGGCTCTAGTGCAAAGGAATCCATGGCCATGACAAGGTTTGTCCCAACTCTCCATGCCTGCTGTTGAGTGTGCATTCAGGACACAGCCCCAGGTTATCCAACTTGGATGGATACTTGGGCACTGAGGTTATTACATTATGAGTCAGGTGCAGCAGTAGAACACCATACATGTCAATATTGAGGGTATGAAAGAGGCAAAGGTGTAGAGATGGAGTTGGTGTGTATAACTTGAATCAAGACTGGAGGAAACTTTGAGAAAAAAGAGTGGCAGTGTAGGTAATCTAAAAAGGAGATGTAATAAATATAGATACTGACAATTTTTTTTAATTTTTTATTAGATTATTTCACTATGCCTTCTTTTCCTTGCAGTGAATGTGGCAAGACTTTTCAGAGCAAGAGTGCTTGTGATGGGCATCAAAAGAAGTGTGTCACTACAGCAACTTTTAGGACTTACTATGATGAGATGGTCACTATTTTACACAAGAATGGGAAATTTCTTTATACTGCTCCAACTCAAAATGTCCCATTAAGATGGGGTATGATAACACTGATGCTCTTGCTAAGCATATGAGAATATGTCAGTCCACCTGGCTTGGACCAGAGAAAAAGGTGAGTCTAATAATACCTACTTTTCTTCTTCATAAATGACTAGATATTAACTATAATTTCTCATAGTCCATTGGATACTCTTAGTGATCCTTAGGACAAATCACCACTAAAGAGTCTGAGTTCTTGGTGAGTTTCATGATATCAGTTTACTAGATACATTAACCATGATTATGGCAGCCTATTGATCACTCTCAAGAATTTGAAGGAGATACTAGCCAATCTGAGATCTTGGTGAGTTGCATAGTGATTGGTTTCTTTGCTAGAATATATTAATTATGATAATGGAAATCCATTCAGTCATTAGGAGAGACTGCTACTGATTCTAAGATCTTGGTGAGTTCTTATAGTATTAGGATCAATTTCTTTTGGCAAAAAATATATGCTGATTATGATTATGGCAGTGTATTGAGCATGCTCAAGAATCTAGAGGTGAGACTGTTATTGGCCAATCTGATATCTTGGTGAGTAGCACAAGTTCTGTTTCTTTATTTATATATATTAGTTCCAATTGATTTAATAGTTCTCAGAAGAAACAGCTGAGATCTTGGTGAGTTTTTATAGTAGTCAATTTTATAATAGATACTTTGACTATGATTATGGCAGTCTATTGGAGATTTTCAAGTTCAAGAATCTGAAGAAGAGACTATTGTTGGCCAATCTGAGACTTTGATGAGTTGCATAGTATAAGTTTCTTTGCTGAATATAACTAATCATGATGCAGTCCATTAGGCATTCTCAGGAGTCTTTAGAAGAGACTACCATTGACCTTGAGATCTTGGTGAGTTTCATAGTCATCAATGGGAATAGATATACTAATCATGATTTGTGATAGCCTATTGGAGACTCTCAAGAATCTGGAGGAGAGACTACTACTATTGGCCAGTCCAAGTTCTTGGTGAGTTGCATAAGGTGAATTATAATTTTATGCAAATTAACTATATTGAAGAGTGTTAAACCTCACTTTGTTCATCATTCATATCTGGATACACTGAATTTGGCTGTCAATGCTGAGTTTAGATTTCTTGTCTGTGAACTTTGTGAAGTCATTCAAAGTACTGCAGAAAGAGACCATATCAAGCACAAGCACAAGGAACTTTTCACCTCTGGGGCTTTTAACAAGGTTAAATATCAAAAGGCCAT
Source organism: Leccinellum crocipodium (assembly GCA_038089515.1). Lineage (NCBI taxonomy): Eukaryota > Fungi > Basidiomycota > Agaricomycetes > Boletales > Boletaceae > Leccinellum > Leccinellum crocipodium. Next base: position 2,528 of record JBBPLA010000039.1, read on the forward strand.
AGCTGATCTGAGTGTTCTACAAGATTTACCAAATATTGAGGGACCTAGGAGCATTATTCATGGGTTGCCTTTGGAAGATGCCCTTGCTTGTGAATATTGCTCTATAGTGAGAGGCAATGTTAAAACTATACCATCACAGGAGACATCACAAAGATATTCCACTGTTAAAAAACTGGAATAAATGCAAAGCACAGAGGATGAAGAAACAGGATGGAGGAAGTGTTTGTACCTTTTGGAGGGTTACTGAGAGCATAGGATGTGTTGATAAAGAAGCAGAAGGATCAGAGAAAATTTTGATGGATCTGGATGAGGAGTTGAGAGAAGACATGGTGGTATCTGCTAATGTAGATTATTGCCTTATAAGCCTCTGGTTACAAACAATTCACTGGAATGAGTATGTGAAAGCAAGATTAGAGGCTGTAGAGATGTCAGTGAAGAAGCTTAGAGAACTTGTCAGCTTGCCACAAGCACATGAAGGAAGTCTGATGAATTTATCCAAAGCTGTCAAGATCTACTTTGATGAGGTACTTGAGCTTATTGACACCACCAGTGAGTTGGTACTTCAGAAGATTAACTCTCCTGATCCAACCACATAGTTGAGTTGTGGTTATCTTTTTACTTTGAATTTATAAGTTAACCATGAATTATTTTTTTCTTCAAATGGAATAACCAATACTCCATTTCAAAGGCATGCCAAGAAAGATACTATAAAGGGATATATTAGGCCTGTCATTGTATTCTGGCCATATTCATATGAGAAAATAGATTGAATTTTTGGGAGCTGAATGAAAAAGTCTGAAGTCTGAAGGATATATTAGGAGATGAAGAGATATCAATTCAGAAATTGATCTAGGAAGGATAATGAGAGTTCTCTTTGGGGTTTTGAGGGTCAAGGAATCCATTGGAACAACTCCTGAGAGCTATAGAAATTATCCTATTGCTGTAGCCAAGTTACTCCCTTCTATTCACTTATATTGTTCTATCAAATTATTCTGACCATGCAATTGTCCAGAATGTTTTTGAGGCCTTCTCACGGGTCCTATACACATATCTAGATACTTCTCCAGCCCATATTACAGTTTTGACTTTTGGTTTCTAATTCCCAGTGAGGTATATAGTGCTGAGCATCAGCTGATAGGTGAATATATTGTTCCTACTCTGGAAAAAATGCAAGGATGTGCTCAGCTTAGCACGGCAACAATGTTTGATAAGGCAATAATGGAAATGCATTCCCAACCTCAATTTTAAGACTTCAACTGTGCTAACATTATTGTTTCTGATGCTTTCTTTGACTTTGTAAATTTTGGATATGCTGTCCTACTAGTTTGGTGAGGCAGGTACTAATGTCACATTAGCACTTTTACTCTAATCACTCATGACTGCAATATCTGGCAATCTTGCTGTCAATTCTCAAGTGATGTCACCATCACTTCAATCCACCAGTTAACCTTTGTGGATTTACTAACACCTCAAAACTATGTTCATATATTTCCACCTCTCTCCAAAGCTGATCTTCCTGGTTTATCTATGGCTGATGGAGAATACCTTCTAGTCTCATTGGTTCAGATGATTCAACATGTCTGGCAAAGGTCATTACCACTCAGATTGACCCTACACTCCAGGAAAACAAATGTAAGCATGCTCCAGTTGACCATCAGGTGGGGATCAAGTGGTTGGAAAAAGAGAGGAAACAAGCAGGTCATGTATACTGGGTGCAGAATCTATTGGAACTTCAAAGTAGGGTGTGTATATATTCTCCTGTCTCTACATATAATATTGACATGTCATAAAGTTAGAAGGTCACTTTGTTGATGGACAGAGAAACACCCAGAACTTATACCTGGGAATCTCAGCAGGAAACTTTCCAAAGTAAGTGATCCACTGGCAATTATCATTGAAATATGTTATTTACTTTCTCATAGCCAGAGACTGAAGTTGAAGAGCAATGAATGACCCAATTGCATTTGTTTCCATTGCCATGCCAGAAAGTATGTGTAGGATTCTTGATGATCTCTTAACTTGCTGTCTGGATGAATGTATACCAATCATCAATCACAACTCATCATCCAACAAACCATTCAAAGCCATTCACTTCTCATGGTACAGTTGCTATGCCACTTAGATGTGTAATAGAATGCTCAACCAAGCTCTACAACTTATCAATTCTAATGATTCAGAGCCATGATGCTTCAAAAATATCCAGCCATGGTATCTGACCAGGCAAGGTCAATCTTGCATGAACTATTCACAGATGGTCCCCTATATTTCTAAGAAATGGTCAGAATATGAAGCATTGTATAACATACTTGTTAAGGCTATGCAACCCATAATCAAATGGCTTGAGAATGAGTTTTGTCTTCATTGCATTGCATTTTTAAAGTATGTTCAAATTGAATTTGCTATTATAGCTTCAAGTATACCTGCCTAAAGATTAGATTTGTGGGTAATGGTTGCTGTTCTGTTGATTTAACAAGAGTCATCTAGGAACATGAAATACTTGGTCATCATTTTGACTTACCAGTTTCAAATAATATGAAACATGGATTATCTACATTCACATCATCAATAATACCTGATTTAGAAACTGATTTTGATGCAGACATAGCATTTGCAATTGCAGATTGAATGATAGGACAGATAGAAGCTGAGATCCTGTCGATTAATCATCTTTCAAGATTTAAGCAGAGTATCTTGTATCTTGTCCAAAACTTGATCTGCAATCCTCCCCTCTGATAGGCAAGATTGTTGCAAGTGGAAGTGACCAACCACCTCCTTTTACACATCTATGCCCAATTGACCTGACTTTGCCAGATGCTGGAACTGTGCAGAATCTGTATGATTGTATGGTAGACTAAGGCCACCTGGCATGATATGCATGATCAGCTGCCACTTGATACTAACCTGTAAGAAGTATGGAAGAAGATCTTCTGCAAGACAAGTGAGAGCATCAGAGCTCAGTCCATAGATGCAATTCTCTGTAGCTTGTGAATGGCTGGCCTGTAGAGCATTAATAGTCTCATTTTCATCCAAATCCAGGAGATCTTCTGTATAATCATACTATAATGTGCAAGCTTGTGCTTGAAAGCAATGCTAATGTGATGCCAGAGATTGACAGTCAACTGGCAGCCAACATGAGAAGCACTCATACAACCCATAACAGCACTAAGATCATTGGTGTTGAACAATCTGTTCATATTGACAAAGATGTGGCTCTGGTAGAGAACACATTGTGCTTATTCTGGCTATACAGATGAGCTACCAGTTCAGCAAATGGACATGCAAGTGCAAGAGATTAGATCATGAGATCTCTAGTAATCTATTGAGGGAATGTGGAATGAGTTTATCTTGGCCAGTTATGGAGCCCATCTTGTTATAATGACAGAGAATTGAAACATGCTTCCCCATGATGACAAGATTTCTCTGAAAACAATGCTTGGTATTGCAGAAAAGCATAGGAGTAGTTTTGACACAGTATGAAGTGTCAGGTGAGTGTGTTAATATATATAGATATATGTCTAATGCTTTATAGATACTACTGTCAATTCCATATGGCTCCAGGTGATTGAGAGGATATATACTGCAGAACCTAATCTTATGGAAGTCCACAATGAGGTTGCCTATGGTAAATTAAATTAAATTCATATTGTTTGCAAAATTAACAATATGATAGGTTTTGAATAGATTTCTTCAGGATACTTTTCAGCAGACTTCTCTCACAGCCAAGTCATTTCAAAGTGAAGTGACTCAGATTGCTCCATAGTTAGCATTTCATCCAAAACTGCTAGCTACAATTTTTTGTGGCTTGCATGTACTCAGTCATCCATTTTTGACATCCACACAAATCAAGACTGTGGCAAGGGATGTCTTGAAGGACCTTTTTACATTCTATATTATTCAAACTTGATATTTTGCTTCCAACTGCTATACCTATACCATATTGGATGAGCTATCAAAGCAATCAATCAATTGGTGGTGCAGTGCAGATGTGAAAGTCATTAATAAGCTACTTTTTTTAAATTCTACTACATATTAATATAATATCAAAATACTAGTGACACATTCTGAAATAACAGATTTGCTGGATGCTGTGAGTATATCACACTGAATAATATTTTTGACTATATTATTTCACAGATGCCAGAAACTGTTTCAACTACTTGCAAGGTTATGTTGTATTTGTTTGGATACAAGAAGACTTGGAGTTCAAGTGACCTTTCCTTTGGCAAAAGCAAGGTCAAATTGGATGCTATGATTCAAGACATGACAAAACATGGCTTCTTTATTCATCTACCCCCTTCTCTTTGGAGCTACTGATACCTACTACCTATCTCTCTGCTCCACTTATGAATCCTCTTGCTGGCCATCCCTAGGCCTTTTGTAACCCTACTCTTGGGTTCTTAATATAAATGGCCTATAATATCTCTCTAAACCAGCTCTGTACAACCTTTGCTCTTTTTCCTCCTCACTCCCAAAGAACTCAAACAGAGTTGACTTGCTATGGCTAGTACATTTCTTGCCCTCATTGAGGAAGATGGCATTAAACTAGTGCATCCAAGGGTCTAAATATCTTTTTTCAATCATGTTCCTCAATGCCATCGATATGTCAATGTGGTCAAGGTTTTCTTTGAAGCTACCAAATTCCTTCTGAAATACTTCCACCTTCTCAAGCTCTGTCATATGAGGTTGGGCAATGTTATGGAACTGAATCAGCACAGTGACTCAGAAAAAGTCCAGAATATAGACCAATTGATCCAACAATGGGAGCATGCCCTGAAATGATCATGTGGAGTTGAGAGAGAGAAATGCCATAGTATACTTACCCCTCCTATCACCACCTGCCATGACAATATCACCTGAATGCTCAAGCCCAAGATGTTGGAACTATATTTTGATCGAAAGTGACAATATTTGAATAAATTGAACAGATGATCAAAGAGTTGTGTGTCCTTCAAAATCTTGGCAAGGTGTGATTTTCATAGACCAGACATGCAAATCAGCAATGAATCAATATATTTGATTTGCTTTTCTCAGTCATGTATTTTCAGCAGAATATTCATGATCATTTGTAGACTGTTATTGTCTAAGTCAGCATGTGTTGGCAGTTCCATGTTGACCACCAAGGCATGTTTGATCAATGAACAGTCTTCATGTTGCCGAATAAATCTGCCATGATAGTAGTAATAAAAAGTCAGTTGTGAGATCATGCAGTTGATCATGTACTACTTGCCTAGATCCAATATCTGAACCAACCAAGAGCCATGAGTTCTGATCTGGGCTGCTGCCTGTGCCATCACTGTCTGATATTTAACAATGCATTCACCTAGGACATGATTGATGCCTAGTTGTCACTTCACTTCTTTCCATTGCAAATACACTTGTTGTACATTGCCACTGTGGTATTGCATGTAGTGTAATCAATGGTTACCATTGTACAATGTGCTGGTTGACTTGGTAGCCTCTGCCATCCATTGAATGAAGTTGTAATACTGATGCATGGAAAGTGGCTGCAGTGAATCCAAAATGATGTCTTTCCTGTAGACACTAACATCCAAGGCATGCATATGAAACTGATTCTTCAAGCCCTGTTTTTAAAATGCTCATGAATACCTCATCAACCTCTTGTATGTTCACAGCTTGGCAAATCATGTCAGGACCTGTCTCCAGGTCATCATTATCCATGATTGTCATCAGACCATAATCTAGCATCACTTGCTGCACCCAGTCAGTGACTTGATCTATATAGGCCTGAAGCTCCAAGTTGTCCTTGTTCAACTCTTTGATCATGTGAAGGACATCATCCTTGCCAAGCTGTTTATGATCACAATGTCAGCTAGCAAGTTTGTCTGCATGATTGCGCTATGCTAGCAGTATATTATTGATGCCACTGCTACCATGATCAAAAAGGCACAGGTAGATATTATATATTAATAGCCAATGATTCCATATTGATTGTGCTTGGTAACACTCATTTAGATCAATGTTGATGTTGAAATGGTAGATGGAGGGAACAAGGACAAGGACAAGGACAATATCTAGATCCATGGCAAAGGAAAAGAAAAGGCTAAGAGCCAAAAGGGTAAAGAAAAAGAAAAGACAAGGGCAAAGGTAAGAAAGTCCAAGAATAGCAAGCAAGTAATTTATGATACAAAATTCATGCAAATATATGTTAATTTTAAATAAACATGCAACAGACACCATGAGAGGAGGTAAGCAAATATGTACATTCTAGTGCTAGTTTGTGCCATTGATAATCAACTATCTCATAGCAAATTCTGAGCTACAAATCTATCTTAAAGCCTTCTGAGAACTCTGGTAGATTTTTGAATCTTGGTATGTATGCTATTTCTCAACCTAGCATAAACTAGCACTCATTTGTGTTACAACTGGCCCAGATGGGATCAGTCAGAGACTCAAAAGGGGTACTGAGGCCACTGAGGTGGGTGCTGAGGATATGAAGAGCTACCAAAGTTGGCCTGCTAATCATCTAGGCTAAGGGATAGGGCTGAGGAGCATGAAGAGCTACTGAAACCAGCCTACTAGTCACCTAGATTAAAGACTTATCAACAAGAGCATTGAGAGATGAAGGGACATGAGAGGTGGGCTAAGAGCAGGTGTATATCAACTAGCTCTAGCTTAGGTTTTACAGGGAGATGGTTGAGCATCTTAAGTACTACATGACTGGAATGGAATGGAATGGGACTAATAGATGGAATAACATGGAAAGTCATGGAAGGGATGCATCATCTACATTAAGAATGATGTAGGAAGCTGTGGATGGCTAAGTATACATGTAATTAGGATGAGTCAAGAGAATTAGATGGAATGGAGAAGAACAGAACATTCCAAGCAGGAACAGTTGAAAGGCTCAGAAGGCTATTGGTATAGAATATGAGATTCAGTAGTGTGGGAAAGTTCCAGAAGTGGAACATCAGAAGTTTCAGAAGCATCAGAAGGCATGGGAAAATTCCAGGAGGTTTCAGAAGAGTAAAAGAAATGAAAGTGAACAAGAGAGAGAAGAAATGCATAAGAATAAGCAGAAGAGAAAAGGGTTAAGAGGAAAATAGGAGCAAGTTATAACAATTTGTGCCATAACCTTGCAGACATCATCTGCAAGGCCAACAATTGTGCTTTGCTTGAACATCATCTTGCTGGCAACATCACATTACCCACTCACATCAATTCAGGAAACGATTCACTCAATACAATGATGAATATCTTGCTACAGACTCCTACCAAGGAAGCTCACTTGAGCTACATCACAAAGGCTACACAATGTGTTGATACACTGAACAGATCAATGCTGGGTCACATTCTTCATGATGAAGACCTCTTTCTTGAACTATTTGAATTATTCAAAATGAATCATTTTCACTCTCAAGACAACAAGAGTGGTGTCAGCATCAGAAATATCACTAGTTGGTATACTGATTCCACTAGTGGTGTAAGCAACATTATACAATATGATATATATATTTAATATTCAGTCCTTTGATTGCAGGCCATGATCTATGTCATTCAACAATGCATGCACATATTCAACTTTTTGAGTGCATGCATCAAGTTTAAAGATATTGGCAAAGGCTTGCCTGATGCAAAAGCACTAGATGCCTATGAAAATGAATACAAATGCCATGGTGACATTATAAAATCTACTCTGTCATTGGAATCTGCTAGGGTTTTGAACACCATTTACCTAGACAAGTGGACCTCATACAACATCAATTCAATGACTAGCAAAGATCCCCTTGCTCTTGCTTCATCAATGGAATTTTTTGCAACACAAGATCAATAGGAGAAAAGTGTCTACTCAAGCCATTTAGCAGACTATTGGACAAAAGTCATATATATACTTTGCTGAGGTGGAACAGGAGAACATGCCTCAATTCACACATGAACCAATACTGGATCACATCATCAATTTCATGCCTGCAAAATTGAATGCCATTCATCTAGGCCTCATGGATCATATCATGCCACAT
>JBBPLA010000040.1:0-10329 GCA_038089515.1 Leccinellum crocipodium
GCCATATGGTAGTAGCCTTGAGCAGTAGGGGGATATGGCTATTGACCCGCATCATTGCTCTGCAACAGGTATTGTATCCCAATGGACAGGCCTAATCGAGCAATCCAAAAATCTGAGGAAAAGTTTTTCGGAAAATGCAATACAGGAAATAGTGAGTTCATTCTTGTCAAGGCCCTCTTGGATTCACAGCCTTCTGTAGTTCCTGTTATCGTGTTGTTCACCAAATTTGATGCACTGTTGCCTCATGCCATGAGCAGTCTCACCAGTGATGAACAAAAGCTTTCACTAGAGGAGAGGATATCAAAGGCCAAGTTACTTCTTGAAGGGATTTTTAGTGAGGTTGATATAGAGGGCCGTCTTAAGGACTCGAAGTATAAAGTTATTCCAAAATCTTATGTTCGGCTTCGAGGTACTATCTATCTCATAATCAATTGATTCATAGAATTCACCTGTGTTCTAGATTTGAACAAGCCTGATGGGCCCCCAGATCGATGTGACATTCTACTAGAAGAAACAGCAAAGGCCATGAATGAGGAGGCTTTGCAACTATTTGTCTCTGCCCAGGAAACAAACCTAGCACTTTGCATTAGATATGCAATTCAAGAGTGAGTGAGAGAAAATTACATATTTATTCATAGGATAATATTTGCATGCAAACAAAGGGTGATAATGGATATAGAGAAGATGTACAAGTCTTCACTTCCTATACAAAGTATGAAAATTGCAGACCCTGAGAGCCTTGCAAAATGGTTTCCCCATTTTTGGGTATGACAGACCAGCACTAAAAATTTGATCTATGTATGCTGATTGTTCATATATATCTACCCACTACAGTCTGTGAGTTGCACATCTCATGATGTTACTGGTAATAAAAATGACCATGTTGATTATGCATGCTACATTGAAATGATAGATGGTGTGTAAAATATCTTCATATGTGGAGAATGATAATGTTGAGGACAGATACCCTGTCTGGTGCTGGAATTTGTAGAAGGTGAATTGTGCATTTTGAGATGAGGATGAAATTTGTGATGTTCATTCTCCTATATCTGAAAATCACAGGAGGTGAGTTATACATTGCAAGGAAAATATTTATAGAAATAATGATAAATAATCATTTTGCATTGTATATTAGTGGGTGAGCCAGCTTTATTGTAGGATATCATTGACATTCATGATGCTGATCATTCAATGTTTCTTTTTTTAATTTTGCAATGGACATGGAAGGATGTGAGTTGTACTTTTGAGATCTTCATGACAGTGATGCTCATAACTCCCTGGTCATTGAATGTGGAAAATAATAGTGGGTTGGTTGCCCATTGTGAGATGTTGAGAGATAATGCTGATGATTCTTGTGTTCATTCCCTATTCTTGTTTGCAACTCAAAGAATGTGAGTTATTCACAGAGTTATTTAGAGAATGATTATACTGATGATTGCATGTCCATCTTTTATTCATGTTTTGTCTGGGATTCACAGAAGGTGAGTTGTCCACTGTGAGGTTGGAAGTAAGAATATTGATCATTTCTCTGATCATCCCTCATCCTGTTGGGAAATCACAGAAAGTGGGTTTTCCACTGAGAGATGTTACTGAGTGATAATATTAATGATTCCATGCCTATTCTGTTTTCTTGTGTGGAACTCACAGGAGGTGAGTTGTCCATTGTGAAATGTTAATGTTATTGAGAGTGATGATACTGATGACTTCTTGTCCTTTTTTTTGTTTTTTTTTGAAATCACAGAGAGTGAGTTGAATTGTGGAATGTTTTTGAGGGGTATAATGCTGATAATTTAATATCATTCTTAATCCTGTTTGTGAAATTATAGAGAGTTAGTTATCTATTGTGAAATGTTGCTAAGAATCATGATGCTGATAATTTTATATCCATTCTTTATCTTTGCATGGGAACTACAGATAGTGAGTTGTTTATCATGTCCTAGTGAGAAATATGATACTGATGATTCCTTGTTCATTATTCATTCTCTTGATGAAATGACAGACAGTGAGTTTTCCTTTGTGAGATTATTGAGAGAAACACCATTTTCACCTTGTCTGGACATTAAAGGAAGTAAGTTGTCTATTTGTGAGATGTTGTGATGCTAATCATTTCATGTGGATTTCTCATCCTTTGGATGAAACCAGATAGTGAGATGTCTAATGTAAGATCTCGTTGAGAGTATTGATAATAATCTATGTCCATTTTTATAGGAGGTTAGTTGTCCATTGTGAGATTTATTGAGGGCAATGATATCAATTACATTCTTTATCCATTTGGTGACTACAGGATGTGAGTTATCCATTGTGTGATGTTGTAATAATGCTGATTATTTTGTGTCCAATCTCTATCCTTTAATGAAATCATAGAAGGTGATTTGTCCATTATGAGATCCTGTTGAAAGATGATATTGATAACTCTGTGTTCATTTCCATGTCTGGTGATTATAGAAGGTGAGTTGTCAATTGTGAGATGTTGTGAAAAGTGATGATAATTATGATGCCCATTTCTTTTTCCTGTCTGAAACTCACAGGAGGTGAATTATTTATTGTGTCATTGAGAGTAATGTTGATTATTTCATCTCCATTCATCATCATTCTTGTCTGGAAATCACAGAAAGTAAGTTGTCAATCATGGTATGCTCTTTAATTATATTTATGAAATCACAGAGAGTGGGTTGTCTATTGTGAGATGTTGAGATAATGCTTATCCATTCTTTATCCTTGTCTGGAAATCTTAGATGGTGTGTTGTCTATTGTGAGATGTCAGTGAGAAAGATGATATTGATGATTCCCTGTCCATTGTTCATCAATAACAGCATGTGAGTTATTCACTATGATATCTTGTTGAGTCTCTGAGAGCAGTATTCATTGTTCATTATTGTCTTAAAATGCAGGATGTGAGTTGACCATCATAAAATGCTATTGAGAGGTATGATGCTGATGATTTCATGTTCATTCTTCACCCTTGCCTTTTAATCACAGATGGTGAGCTGTTCATAATGATATATTTATCAAAGCAATCATTATCATCATTTCATGCTCATTTTTCATGCTTTTCTGGAAATCACAGGAGGTAAGTTGTCTATTGTAAGATGTTGTTCAGAGTGATGATGCTGAAGATTCTATGCCTATTCTTATGCCTATTCTTAATCCTGTTTATGAAATCATAGGGGGTGAGTTGTCCATCATAAACATTGAGAGCCATGACAAGAATCATTCTATGTTTGTTTTTCACCCTTTTCATGCAACTGCAGAGGGTGAGTAAGATTGTATGGAGAGCTATAATACTGATAATTCCATGCTCATTCTTTGCCTATGTCTGGGAATCACAGGAGGTTAGTTGTCCATATGTGATGTTGTTAAGAATGATGATACTGATTTCATTCTTTGTTGTTTATTCATTTCATGTAGCCACAGAGGGTGAGCTGACCATTGTGAGATGATGCTGAAAGTGATGATCTTGATTATTCCATGTCCAATTTTAAATCCTTGTCTTATTATAGAGGGTGAGTTGTTCATTGTGAAACATTATTTTGAGTGATAATACTGAGGATTTTATGCCAATTCTTTACTGTTGACTGGAAATCTTAGATGGTGTGTTGTTCATTGTGACATATTGTTGAGCAATAGTAATAATTTTCTGTCCATTCATCATTCTTGCTGGTGAATCACAGATGGTGAGCTGTCCATTGTGAGATAGTGTTAAAAGTGATGATAATGATCATTCCATATTCATTATTATTCCTTGTCTGCAAATCATAGGTGGTAAGTTGCTCACTATGAGATACTGTTGAACTTTGGGTATGTATCAATACTGATAATTCTATGTTCATTTCACTGTTGGCTTCAAATCATCATAGATGGTGAGTTATCCATTGTGAGGTATTGTATATGAACTTGCTAAGAGTGATAATGGCTTGATTCTGGGACTGTCCATTTATCATTTTTATTTGTAAATCACAGATGGTGAGTCATTCATTTAGATATGTTGTTGCAAGTATTCATATGATCAATGCATGTCCACTTTTCATTGTTATTTTAAAATTACAGGATGTGAGTCAACCATTATGAAATGCTATTACAAGGGTATAATGCTGGTGATTTCATGTCCATTTTTCACTCTTGGTTTCAATACATAGGTTGTGAGTTGTTCATTGTGAGATGCTTCTGAGAGCAATGATGCTGATGATTTCCTGTCTATTCTTCATTCTTGTTTGTAAATCATAGATGGTCAGTTGTCCATCCATTATAAGATGTTGTTAAAAGTAATGATATTGATCATTCCATGTTGATTTCTCATCCACATCTTGGGCATACAGGAGGTGAGTTGGCCATTGTGTGATGGATAGTAATAATGTTGATGATTTCATGGCCATTCTTTATGCTTGTCTGTACATCATAGATGGTGAGTTTCCTCCACTGTGAGGTATTGTTGACAGTGTGGATAATGTTATTCTGTGTCTGTTTATTCTTGTCTGGAAATCACAGGAGGTAAGTCAACCATCATCAGAGTTAGGTTGTATGATACTAATGACTCAATGCCCATTGTTCATCCCTTACATGAAATCACAGACAGTAAGTTGTCCATTGTGACATGTTGTCAAGAGTGATGACAGTGACCATTTATCATCCTTGTATGTAAATCACAGGCAGTGAGTCACTCATTTTGAGCTGTTGTTGAAAGTAATAAGACTGGCCATTCATAATTCTTGCATGGAAATCACAGATAGTGAGTTGTTTATTAAAATATGGATATACTATTGATACAATGTTACTTATTTCCTTTCTTTATCCTTATGAAATTGCAGAGAGTGAGTTGTCCACTGTGAGATGTTGTTAACAGTGATAAAGTTGATGATACACTGCTCATTCTTCATCTATGTTCACCAATTACAGGAGGCAAGTCATCCATTGTATAATGTTGCTGATGATACTACTTATCATTCTACCTCTATTTCTTATCTGTCTCTGGAACTCACAGGAGGTAAGTCATATATTGTATTCCATGTTAATTATTCATTTTTGTTTTCAAATCACAGAGGGTCAGTTTATTGTTGTAATATGCTTTCCAAGATATGATACTGATGTTTCATGTCCTCTTTTCACTTTTCTCTTAAAATTACAGGATGTAAGTTGATCATCATGAAATTCTATTCAAGAAGTATGATACTGATATGTACTTCTCTGTGCATTTTTTATCTTGCCTGGATATCACTGAAGGTGAGTTGTTGATTGTGAGATATAGTTGATAGTATGACACTGATGGTTTCATGTTCAATTTAATTTTTTATTGTTATCTGAAAACACCAGATGGTATGTTGTCCATTGTGAGATGTTGTTGTGAGTGAGATGCTGATAATTTCTTTTCCATGTTATATATAGGAGGTGAGTTGTCCATTGCATAATGTTGTTGATAGCAATAATGCCAATGGTTCATTCTTTATACTTGTCTGTAAATCACAGATGGTGAGTTTTCTGTTGCTAGATATTGTTTAAAATTATAATGTTATGCATCCATGTCCATTCTTCAACCTTATCTTGAAATCACAAGGAGGTGAGATATCCATTGTGAGATGTTACTGAGATTGATGATTATGATCTATTTTATTTCTATATTTCATCCTTGCCTGATAATTTTAGGAGGCAAGTTGTTCATTGTGAAATGTTGCTGCAAGCAACCATGCTAATCCTTGCATCTCTACTCTTGATTGTTGTCTGGTGATATACAGGAAGTGAGCTGTTCATTGTGAGATATTCTTAATACTGATGATGCTGATGAATTGTTATACATTTTTATTCTTGTCTGAAAATCACAGAGGGTGAGTTGGTAATTGTGAGATGTTATTGAGAGTAATTATACTGATGCATTCATGCCCATCCTTTCTCCATGGCTTGAAATCTTAGATGGTGAGTTATTGATTATTGAAAGTTATAATGGTGATAATGTTCAGTTTGTTCTTTATTCTTGTCTGTAAATCACAGATAGTGAGTTGTTACTTGTGAAATGCTCAGCCATCATTCTACTGACTGCATGTCTACTATCCATTGTTCTCTGGAAATATCAGATAGTTAGTTTTTCAATTTAAGGTTCTCTTGAGAATATTTCATGCTAATGATTACATATCAATTCTTTTTCCTTATCTGTGAATTATAGAAGGTGTGTTGTAGGCTGTGTAACACTGTCAAAATGATACTGATTTTTTCATGTTAATTTTTTACTTTTATTCTGAAATGACAGGATGTAAGTTGACATTATATGATGACACTAATGATCCTTTTCTGATTTTATCTGACCTTCATGCCTTCAGGTGGTGAGTTTTCCACTATCACCAGTAAATTATGATTTTGACAATATGATGTTACTCTGATATCCTCTGATTTCAGTTAGTGAGTAATATATACTTATATATAAAGAAACACAATGCTGATGTTTTGCATTTATTTCATATGTAATATAGAAGGTATATTATATCATGTTATGAGTTTATAATACTAATGATCTTCTATTTGCATTCTATTTTCTTACAGAATGTAAGTTGCATGGTATATGTCATGCTAATTTTAATAATTGTCTAATTATTGAATATTTTCAAGCTTGTATGTTGGTTATTTACTTTAATATGTGCAAAATTCATATTAATGTCTCATTTGTTATTTTGTCTATGTATTTTTAGGATGTAAGTTTTTATTACAATCAATACTGATTTCTGGTCCACTAATTGTATATTCATATCTATTCATAAATTAATGTTTAGCCTGTAAGTATATCAAACACATGAATATTTGTTATTTCTAATAGTTTCTTACATCAAATTTGATTAATAGATGGTAGGCAATCTATGCTTTTTCAAATTGATATCCAGTAATTGTTTTGACTTCTTTATTGCACTAGATTGTTCTAGATCATACAGTATGCAAATCTATTTTAATAATCTTTTAATCTTACCACTTTCTTATTAGTCTTTCATTGAGAAGAGTGACTCTTCTTTTTTAAAGCCAAATAATGTGGTATGTTTACCATTGATTTTTCTTATTAATATTTGATTGGAAACAACAGATAAACATTGGTACAAAAAAGCAAATTCTTGAAACCAGCATTGGTATATTTCTTTTGATTTTTTAAAAGTCTCTTATCAGTAAACAACACTACTTTATTACTTTATGCTATAGATATACTGCTCATTCTAGACCATTCTTTCCATCTATTCCAAAAAAATGATCCTCAACCACTTTTGTCTGCTACTCAAAAGTACAGGGCATCAGCCATACCTATTCAAGTCAGGTCAACCATGATGGAAAAATTCAAGGAGTATAGAGAAGCACTTACTAAAGAGAAGAAGGTGGATATAATCACAGATGTCATTCTTAAGAATCGAATGAGTCAGTTGATGAAATCTTGTGATGTTTCATACATTGATTATTCTATTTTAGAGACTACATAATGTCAATTGTTTGCTATCAAGGCCATAATATCAAATTATTTCAAAGAGGGAATAAAGATGAAAAACGGAAAATGGAAAATGGTTTTCATGACAAAGAAACTTTGAGTAGAATTCATGTATATGTATGATTTTCTTGAGGACCTGTCAACAAAATATAGCATTGCTATCTGTAAGTACAGCAAGATATTGCAATCATGCATTTAACAATATGTGGAAGAATGGAAATTCTGACCTGTTTGAACTTCAAAACCATGAGAGTAGTAAAAGTTTCAAGACAAGGCTTTGACAGCTATTCATTGTGTCAGTTATGGAAGGCAGAATTATCTTTACTTATCACAAAGGAATGGGCATATAGTGCTGCAGCAGACATATTACAGTTATGGTGTTATTTGTTCTTTTGAAAAACCATCATCATGATCTGGTAGTTTTGAATGTCAAGTTTCCTGTTCCAAAAGAGACACTTGTCATGGTTGAAGTCAATGACAAGCCTAAGTCACTTACTTATGTCTACCCAACCATTCATTGGCAACCCCATTCAGTAGAATTTTTGGCAAACAACTGGCTAGCCAATGTGCCAAATTGCTGCAACTGACTGGCCAGCCAATGTCAGCCAATGGAGTGAAAATCTCAGTGAACAACAGTGGCTGATGGAAATGGAACTTGGCATGTTGCCAGTAAGCCAATTACCTAGGTGTCACTGCATTCCACAGTTCACTGGTTGGCCAACATCTGAAACTTGGCATGTTGCTGATCAGCCAATTGGCTAGGCATGATTCCATTCCACAGTTGACTGATTGGCCAAAATGAATACTTGGCATGTTTGGCAACTGGACAATGGGTTATGAATGCTGACATTCCACAATTGACTCATTGGCCAACAACTGAATCTTGGCATGTTGCCAATTGGCCAATTGGCTAGGTATGATTTCATTCCACAGGTGACTGATCAGCCAAAATGAAAACTCAGCATGTTTGCCAACTGGCCAATGGGTTGTGGATGCCAACATTCCATAGTTGACTGATCAGCCAACAACTGAATCTTGGCATGTTGCTGATCAGCCAATTGGCTAGGTATAAATGACTGCATTCCACAATTGACTGATGCATCAAAATGAAAACTTGGCATGTTTGCTGACTAGCCAATGGGTTGTGGATGCTGACATTCCACAATTGACTGATCAGCCAACAACTAAAATCTGACATGTTGCTAATTGACCAATTAGCTAGACATGACTGCATTCATGTATTTCAGCAAAGCTATGTATGTATCAGAATGATGTTCTGGCATGTTAGACAGGTGGTTTAGGTCCTATGGAAGCACATACTGATGCAATTTCAGCATGACTGCCACTTGATATTTAGTTATAACATGATGAGAAATGTACCTATATACACTTTAAATGGTAAATGTGTTTCAGCAAAAGATTGTATGTACTGGAGTGATGTTTTGGCATGTTAGGTGAGCACTTTAGGTCCTATAGATGCACATACCAATGCAATCTCAGCATAACTGCCATTTGTTATTCAGTTATAAGAAATATGCCTATATACACTTTAAGGAGTAAATATGTTTCAGCAAAGGATTGTATGTACTGGAGTGATGTTTTGGCATATTAGGCGAGCATATTAGGCCCTATGGAAGCACATACTGATGCAAGTTCAGCATAACTGCCACTTGTTAATCAGTTATGAGAAATATGCCTACATACACTCTAAGTAATGTTTGGCATGTTAGGCAAGTAGTTTGGAACATATGGAAGTACATACCAATACAATCTCAGCATAACTGCCACTTGTTAATCAGTTATGAGACATATGCCTATATATACTCTAAGTAGTAAATATGTTTTGGCAAGTGATTGTATGTACTAAAGTGATGTTTTGGGATGTTTTTTCAGCATGTCAGACAGTCAATCAATGACATATTGAAGCCCTTGCCAATGCTATCAGCATAACTGCACATTGTTATTTAGTTTTGTGAAATGTTCCATAGTACTATACACTCTAAGCAGTAAATCTGTTTTGGCAAAGGATGGTATATAACAGAATGGTGTTTCAGCATGTCAGACAGTCAATCTAGGACATATATGAGCCCTTGCCAATGTGATCTTGGCATAGCTCCACATTGTTATTTAATTTCATGAATGTCCCTACTATACACTCTAAGTAGTAAACTCATTTGGCAAATGACTGTATGTAAGAGAGTGGTGTTTCAGCATGTCAGACAGTCAATCTAGGACATATTGAAGCCCTCACTGATGTGACCTCAGCATAATTGCATATTGGTATTTAGTTTTTATGAAATGTCCCAAAGTACTATACATACATTCTAAGCAGTAAATCTGTTTCAGCATGTCAGACAGTCAGTCAAGGACATATGGAAACCTCCACTGATGTAATCTTGGCATAACTGCCATTGTTATTTAATTTTGTCAAATGTCCCTACTACTATATACTCTAAGTAGTAAGATCCAAGTCAGCCAATAAGCAATGGATGTGTGGGAGCAATGTTCCAGCATGTTTGCAGTTACTTAGATTCTTACAGTTGCCTTCCTCACTGAAATCTCAGCATAATTTAGTGAGTATATATTAGTGGAATTTCATAAAAGTGAATAACACTACACAATTATGCTGAGATTTCAGTGAGGAAGGCAATTATAAGACTCTGAGTAAATGCAAAAAATGCTGGAACATTGCTCACACATATCCATTGCTTATTGGCTAACTTGCATCTTACTACTTAAAGTGTATAGTAGTAGGGACATTTGACAAAATTAAATAACAATGGCAGTTATGCCAAGATTACATCAGTGGAGGTTTCCATATGTCCTTGACTGACTGTCTGACATGCCAAAACATCATTCAATTACATACAGTCCTTTGCTGAAAC
>JBBPLA010000041.1:0-10300 GCA_038089515.1 Leccinellum crocipodium
GTAACTGATGTAAATGAAAACCAGGAAAGACCAGACCAATCAGGACTGGTCTTGATAGGTTTGGTTCGGTTAAAAACCGGTTTTTCATCGGTCTTGGAACCGGACCTTTAATCACTAATACTGGTGACGTTTGGGGGGATTTGGAGGGGTGGATATATCCTTTGGATAATTGATCATCTATGAAGGCCTTAACTTCTTCCTGCTCAGTGACGCTCATAGGAATTACTCGACCCTTTTTTGGTGTAAAGTTGGGTTTAAGATCTACGGCATGATCCCATGTCTTTTGTTCCAGCATACGTTCACTAGCTTTCTTTGAAAAGACGTCTAGGTAATCATGGTAACAATCAGGTACAAGTGTGAAGGCCTCTTCAGGTTCTAAACCTTCAGAGGGTTGTTTCTTGGTTTTATGAATAGTGGTAGCATGAGGTAACTTGTGTGTCTCCATACGGTTTAAATAGGATGCGTTCAACGCCTTGCAGGATGTGGGGCACTGATTGAGTGTCACCGTTCCCGCGATCCAGTCGATCATAGGATTGTGGTTCCTTAGCCAAGTATACCCGAGAATCATTTGATTCCAGCCCAGATTGGTGACATCGGCAGTGATTTTTTCACAATGTCCTAGATAGTCGATTACCAGATCAGTTGTGTATGCAATTCCACCTGTGGAGTTGACGGTACCATCCACATTGTACACGGGCACCACCAACTCTAATGGTTTTAGCGGCAGATATTGTTCTTTTGCCCATTTGGTATCTATAAATACACCATTGGCCCCGCTGTCTAAGAGGGCGTTGACTTCAATGTTTTTATTTTTTTGGATTATTTCTATTTTTAGCAATAATTCCCTTAGCGGCTTGAGGGTGCGCACTTTCTTCTCAATCGGGATTTGAGGGGAACTATTTTTTATTTCTTTTAAAGCAGAATTAAGTGTCACTTCCCAGTGACCACACTCTTTTGAGATCGCTGCTTCGGTTGGTTCTTCTGGTAGGCTACCACATTGAGAAGAAGAGGAAATACAAGTTATATACAGAGACTCGGAGATGTTTTCTACTATGTTATCGCAAGATTTGATAGGTAAACAAGAGAAACGATTAGAAGAAATAGAATTTGTACTAGCACTATCTAGGCATCGAGTATGTAATGAAACATTGTTCATAAGAGGGGGAGGGGTCAATCCCGATTTGATCTCCCTTACTCTTTTCCCTGTAAGTCGGTGGCATCCATGAAGTAGGCTTTAGTGGCTTCGAAGTCCATTTCTTTTATGGCCGCTTGCCAATTGGGTTGTTCCTGGGTGGTTTGGGCTTGTTGGTTTGATAAAGTGGTTCCTTCCGCTGCCCTGACATTCTTTGGTTTATATTTGGAACATCCCTTCCGGTGTCCGCCACAGGAGAAGCTCCATTCTTTGCACCATGTGGATGGTGCTTTACAGTTTTTGGCCTGATAGCCATCCTTGCCACAGTTGTAGCAACCGAGGGTTGTTCGACGCACGTCAGAGGGTGTTTCCAACATATCCACATCCATGGCATTAGGGTCACATCGTTGGTTTGAGAAGGAGGTTTTATTGCATGATTCGAAGGCTTCAATGGCATTGGCGTATTTTTGGATCGTTTTAACATAAGTGGTCAGATCGCTCGATCGTTCTCCCTGTATGAACATATGCTGGATAATGTCTTGTCGCATGTTCTTCTCCAGCAGGGTGATTCCCATCATGGGGTCACATTTGGCTGAATCGTAAAGGGCTAACCAATGGGTTAAAAAGACCTGGGTTCTTTCCTTTTTGCCCTGGGCTCGATCCATGAGCCGTCGAATGGCAATGTCTCTTTCATTCCCCATCCGGAAGTGTGATGTCAGGAGATCCTCGAGCTCATTGATATTGAGCCAAGTAGCCTGAGGTCCTTCTTGTCATCGCTTTTTTAACTTGTTTCAAGCCCAAGCGCCTGTGCTATTCTTATCCTTTTCTCCGTGTTCTCCGATGCGAGAGAGGACTCCAAGTGTAATGTCTTTTGGTGAAACAAAGACCTCTCGATTGGTCTCGTAATACACCAACATCTTGGTCCACCATTCGTCGAAGCAGCTGTAGGATCCATCAAAGATCCTGAGATCGGGAATAACCTCAGTGCGCTTTTTGCCTCCTGAGCTCAGATTCGAGGATGACCCTGGTGAAGGGACTACAGCTTTTATGGCCCTGATGATGTTTTTCATTTCTTCCAACAGTCCTTGGAGGAGGTCGGGGTCCCCTTGGCCTTCTTCGAGTCGTTGCTCGAGGTCAGTGATTCTCTGTGCCTTCATGGATTGCACGATCTCCAGACTGGTTATCTTCTCGAGCAGCAATGTGAGCTGATCTTTGAGGGAGGGATTGCGTGTCATTCCAGATGAGGTGTGTGGCGATTCCATGCTAGTATCTTTCCTCTCTGGGAGAGGGTCGGCATAGATCAACCTCTGCAAGGTTGTCGACTCCATGGAGTACCCTCCGCTCATTGTAGTCAGGAACGAGGAATGTTACTTCAGATTTGTATGGGTGGAAGGTATGATTGGAGATGATGGCGGTTCAGAGAGGATGCCCACCGGCTTGTCTTAGGAACTCAGTTTGTAGCCAATTAGGCCAATGTCCGTCGAGATTTATGTAGAAGTTTCTGGCAGGAATTCCGGAGTCTGGTTCTAGTTCAAGAGTGGGGAAGTATGGTTCAGTTATTTCCCTAGTGGCGATGTAAGGGGTCCAATCGCGAGGTGTGGTAAAGGAAGCTATTGTGACTGATCGTCCTCCTGTTGGAGTTGCCAAAGTGTGAGTTGTTGGGCATTATGAAGTGCTTCTACTTCGGTTGCACTTAATTCGTCGGGAGCAAGAGCAGACTGGTATTCAGTAATTACGTCCCACGGAGTGATATTTTCTGTTTCGGGCCACTCTTGATCGGTTTCAGTATCAGGGGTAGTGGGGAGTTCATAAGGTTTGTATGAGAGTCGCATGCTTTTTCCTTTATAGAAGAGGTCTAACATAAAACCGTCTTCACAGAGTGCAATAGCGTGGAAGATATAAGCGACGATGGAAAACCACACAAGGAAGGCGATGACTGTGAAACACCAGACGAATGCTAATATAGCAGCAACAATGATCATATAGGGGTGATACTCATGTAGAGACCAATGCACCCTAATCTATTAAGGCAATACCGTGTCACGAGCATGGACGTATGTCAAGGGTAGAGGTCAAGGAAATGGATTTGCCTGGCTTCGGCACAGATTTAGTTCTGCAAGACTGTGTATCTTATTTTAGATAGAAGAATACACGATTCTATCTGTTCGCCCTATGCACTGGGGTGGCTGCTCTCCCTCGATTGGGAACTACTGACCACCAAAGCGGCAATACAAAGGGTTACTTTGTGATACAGTGGAGATTGCAGTCGTAGTCTGCATGAGTTAAGGTCCTCAGACCACTATCCAAGCACAGGTGTTTTAACTCCACACGAGTATGGGATGATAAAAGAGAAGACGAAGTGGTGACACGTGTACCGGTGTCGGGTGAGATGGGAGATAGAAAATAGTCTTGTTCTTATGAAGGTGACCACTAATCCAATACTGGATCTGGCACCTCACACTAGAAACAAGGACTTATGGGGGGGACAGTTGTGATTAGAGGGAATCCAACCAGAACAAGACTAGCTTGTTCGGTGGTCTGCATTCAAGTATTTATACTATGGGTACATGTGCACAGACCATGCTGTGTCTGACAATAAGCTATCTATAGTTACTATACTAGGTTAAAGTGTTCACACGGTCGTGAGAGAGTTCTCACAAGTGTGGGAAGTGAAGAGTGAAAGGGGACTACATCATAGATAAGAGATATGATCATGTGACTTGGTGACTAAGTGGGTCACGTGACATAAAGAGACGCTCTGGGCGTTAAACTGACTAGTGGTTTAAGTATGGTTTGCAACAGAGTACACTGGAGACACCAGTAACGCCACCGGTTCTTGAGGATATAGGCCAGGAACACGAACAAGGGTTACCGGCTATTGCCGAGACGATAGAACCTTCTGATGATTCCGATCAGGAACATCAAGAAATCTCAGATGGAACCGAGAGTCTAGCCTCGACTACTACCAAGAGCTTAGATGGAGATGGCAGTTGAGATCTAAAGGCAGCGGAAGAACATGCTGAATTATTTCATTATTTCTTCCCTATCTTTCCAGAAATTGATCCAATGCTTACGCTCATGTTACAGATCCCACCATTTTATCTTTAAATTCATCATAGCTACTACTCTTCCTTCTGACTTCATCATTACCAAAGAACACATCTCATGTGTTCCAATCCTTACTGGTATTCCAAACTACCATGAATGGTTTCTCGCTCTCAAAGGTCCTCTGAACATGCTCGGAGGATGGGGATTTGTCATGGATACCATGCTTTACGCATCCCAGACAACAGCTGAATTAAAAGCCACCTGGAAAGCCCTTGATGGGAAAATTCTAGGTTTCCTTGCTACAACCTTGACCTTGAATCTTCAGGAACAGGTCGACTGGGAGCACCCAGCGGGATCTGACGTATCCCTAGCAAAGACGCTTTGGGACAAGCTTGAGAACTTGTATGGGAAAAAGGGTATTCCCGGACAGTTCACCCTCTTTTCTGATCTACTACGCACTAAAGTTCAGATCGAGGATGTCTCAAAGGGCATTTCCTCCATTACGTCTTCTTTTTCCCAGCTGGATTCTGCCGGTCTGGAGATCCCTGCTCATCTTAAATCGATGATCCTTCTTTTCCGTCTTCCTCCTCAATTCGACATGGTTACCTCCCTTATCATTCAGACTGTTGAACAGGCTGACTTTACCATTGATAACATCCTTCCTCGCATCGCCAAGGAAGTGAATATGATGAGATCTGGCCTACAGTCTCGTTCTCTTGCTCACCGCATCTCTACCGATGGACCTTCTCCATCGAGCCAGGCCCACCATACTAACACCCTTAAATGGGGACCTGGACCAAACTGTCCCTGGCAGTCCAACAATGGACAGCACTTTCCGGAGAATTCCACTCCAAGATCTAACCAATCGGGACAAGGAAATCGTGGTAACCGAGGGAGCTCTAACCAAGGCCGAGGTAACAGCGGTTGTGGCTCTGCTTCTGCTAAGCACAGGAAGCATGACAATGACAACTTCCTTAAATGTAAGGAAAGACAATTGTCGAAAGGAAAAGGACAAGCATATGTCATAGATGCTCAGGAACCTGGTATGTTTGCCAATATTGTTTCCGTTCCTGAAAGCTCTATGGTCATCGACCTAGATGATGATTCAGAGACCATCATACTGGAAACTTATTCCAAGATGCAAGAAGAACAGGATTTTTCCATTGATCCTTTTATCGATGAGTACATGGTAACGAGAGAAGATGAGGAGGATATGAGCTCGATGGTTGCTTTTGCCAGATGGTCTACATCCAAGAATATCCAAGTCGCTCAATCCTCTCTTTCCGATAGAGTTTTAGCTAATACTACCTATCAGGAGACCGGCATGAACATTGCCAGACCCAGTCAGTCCCCTCTCCCTACTCCTTGTAAACAAAACCCTTACGAGAGGCAACAGATTGATACTCAATCTGGTGCTTACTCTGTCGAGAAGCCTTACTGACAGAAGGGAAAGGGACATACCCATAATGAAAGTTATTATGGAGATAATTGGAGATATGCAAATGGTACCTGGAAGAAAGGTTTTTCTTCTAGAGAAGTGTCGTTAGATGACACACAACCCAATTATGATGACGACTGGGGTGATCATGACTATAGTAGCTACACGAATAATGATTACAGTTCATACTGTTATTCGGTGGGATCGCATAAGGTTTCCTGCTCTGTGGAGTTCTTAAAAGATCATTGGTTAATAGATTCTGGATGTTCCGATCACATTACCCCATACGAATCTGATTTTTCGTGCCTGGGAGATAACACCAAATATGCTCATATCGCTGATGGCAGTACTATTAAAATGGTTGGACCCAGTATCATTCTATTAAAATCTTCTGGAAGGAAAGAACCGTTTACTTTAACCGGTGCCTGGTTCTCTCCTGATGCCTCATGTCAATTGTTATCAACCAATCAACTAGCCCTTCAGGGCTATCGTACAGTTATCGGCAAGATGACTGATATCTTAGACAAGAAGAATTGCCTTGTGATCTGGGCCTCTGCCTCATCGCCTGGTGACATCCTTCATTGATTTCAGTCCACTGTGATTACTCCCTTAAAGGATGTTCACACTCTTTAGGAACTTTCATCATCTGATCTCTGGCACCTTCGATTTGGACATTGCTCCGAGAATGCCCTTAGACAGCTTTCTACTTCTGTTTCCGGAGTTCCGAAAATTCGACCAGAACCTTCTTCTTCTCCTTGCCATGGTTGTCAACTCGGAAAGGCCCACGAACGACCCCTGGGACCTTCTGATACCCGCTCCACACATGTTCTTGGATTGGTTCACACCGATTTAATAGAACTTCCAACTGAGTCACGTGCTCGTAACCATTGGATTTTGACCTTTATTGATGATTGTAGCGCTTTTGCTTTCCTTGCATTCCTTCGACGCAAGAGTGATACTGCTCTTCACTTCCGCAATCTAGTTCTTCATGCTGAAACCTTAACTGGTCTCACAGTTACCTCTGTACGTTCAGACCAAGGGGGGGAATATCTTGGCCAAGAACTTTTGTCGTTCTTCGCGTCCAAAGGTATTCTTCGCCAATATTCGGTTCCACACCTTCCACAACAGAATGGTCGAGCAGAGAGATTCAATAGAACGATCATGGAAAAGGCACAAGCTATGCGTTTGAATGCCTGTCTGCCAAATTCGTTTTGGCAAGATGCAGTTGAAGCTGCATTACACATCTATAATTGTCAACCAATGTGTCGACATAAATGGAAAACTCCAGTTGAGATATTCCTTGGAAACAAACCTGATGTTTCTTACTTCTGAGTTTTTGGTTGTAAAGCCTATGTTTTTATTCCAAAGGATATACGGGTAAACAAATTGGCACCGAAAGCAGAAGAAATGATATTTCTTGGTTATGAACAAGGTAGTAAAGCTTATCGCTTCTACTGTCCAACTCGTCGACGGATTTTCATATCCTCAACTGCCACTTTCGATGAAGGAAGCTTTTCTTATTGCTCTAAGAAGCTAAGACCCATAGACGAACTTTCCGCTATTCTGAACTCTTCTGAGTCTCTTGTTCCGGAAGAAGAAACCACTGCACCTGATCAAGGTGTAGATCCAAAGCCTGATAGGATGTATTCTGATCAGATTGTTTCCATACCACAGGCTTATAGAATCCCATACCCTGGAGAACAACGACCCTTAGGTCCTTATCCAGGAGGAGCTCAAATACCACAACTAGGCAAGAGCAGGGATATGGGTAACCCGTGTGGGTCAGGGTACAGGTACAGCACGGGTCAGGGTATGGGTAGGTAATTGGGTACCCAGTACCCACCCCTTGTCATACCCGTACCCATGGGGCAACCCATGGGCAGGAGTGACTGCACAATGTGCATGATTGTGCACGTTGTGTGGTCGCTTCTGTTCATGGCCTCCATCCCTGTTCGTGTCGCCATCGTCGCATCATCGTCCATGTCGCCTGTCGGCATCACACCGGTGTTGTGTCGTCATCAGTGTGTCGTCATCGTCGTCCTGTCCCATCCCCCCCATTCCTGTTGTCGTCATCGTGTTGTGGCATGTCGGTGCCACGGTGTTGGTGTCATTGTCGTCATTGTCATCATCCTGTCCTGTCCTGTCTCCCCCGTTCCTGTCGTCATCGTTGCATCGTGGCATGTTGGTGCCACAGCATTGGTGTCATCGTCATTGTCCCATCCCATCCCCCCCCATTCCTGTTGTTGTTGTCCTATCCTGTCCTGTCCCCCCCGTTCCTGTTGTTGTTGTTGTTGTCGTCCTGTCCCATCCCATCCCCCCCATTCCTGTCATCGTCATCGCGTAGTGGCATGTCATCGTCGCGCCATTCGTCCGTGTTGCCAGTCAGCGTCGTCGTCCCATCCCGTCCTGTTCCCCTCATTCCAGTCATCGTTGTCGTCGTTGCATTGTGGCATGTCGGTGCCACAGCATGTCGTCATCATCGTCGTCCCAGTTGCCATTGTTGCAGCAGCATCATTGGCATTGCATCGTGAGGAGTGGGAGTGGGTGTGGTGTGGGTGCATGGTCGTTGTCGATGTTAGAGAGAGAGGGACAGAGAGAGAGGGAGGGACATACCCATCGTCGCCCTCATCGGCGTTGCGGGTGTGTGCGTGTCATCAATGTCGACATTGTGGGTGAGGGAGCACTGTGATGTGTGCGAGTCGTTGTTGATGATGTTGTGGGTGAGGGAGTGCAGGGTCGTTGTCAACGTTGAGGGTGAGGGAGCATGTGTGCAGTGTGTCAGCGACTCACTGTGTGTGTGTCCAGCGTTGCATGACTTGTGTCATCTGTCGTCGCCATTGTTGCAGTGGTCGTGGTTGTGCATTGCTGTCCACGTTTTAGTACCTAGGAGCGAAAAAAACAAAAAGAAACGAAAAAAAAGACAAAGAAAAAAACACGCACAGATGATCAGACTGGTCGATACCCACGGGTAAACCCTCCACGGGTTTCCTACAGGTCTTCAACAGTGTACCTGCATGTAAACCCATACCCTTGGGAGCGGGTACAGGTAAGTCACGGGTAAGGGTACAGGTAGCGCTGGAAGTACCCACGGGTTACCCATGCTCTTGCCTAACCACAACCAGCTCCAACAGATCCATCTAGTCATTCCCCTTCAGTTACCCGTGCTCTTGCCTAACCACAACCAGCTCCGACAGATCCATCTAGTCATTCCCCTTCAGGACCATATGATGTGCCAGCCTCATGGCTACCTGACACTTCCCATTTCTATAATGATGATAAGACTTGGGACTCTAATGACTTTCCTCCACCAACAGAAAAAACCATTCAGAGGTCACCATTCACAAGATCAAAAACTCCTGGAGAAGTCACGTCGGAAACTGCAATTCCACGTACTACTCCAAGCACTGTACCATCTAGTGGTACTAAATGATTAAGTCCTGAATATTCTTTTAGAACATCACCAGATCGTATACATCAACACAAGCGACGAACATTGAATCAATACTCCAAAAAAGGAGAATTATTACCAGATTTACCTTGAGATTTTAGGCAGAGCCTAGTTCCAAGAGACACACCTGATCCGAGGAGACATGATCCAAGAGGATTAGAAATAACTCTTCCTCAAACGTCCTTGGTTAGCACCCAGGAGGAGTCCTCTCAAGACAATTCCTGAGTTTTGAACTGTGCCACATCAACATCATCCTTCACAGGTGATTGGAGATGAACCACGCACACAAAGAAGAGTATCATCTCATGTACCTATGCATCGGACCTTACCTGACAGTGCCTATGGGGATAAAACCCCCTTAGAGATTGAACAGGGAAATTGGTCTATAAAAACACCAATGGAAGTTCAAGAAGAACTATCTCCTTTATCTCCTTTGACGATATCAATGAATCTTGATCCACTTCCACAAATACATGAGACCACAGAACAACCTATTCCCATGAATATGGAGGATATGGAATTCAATGATTTATACATGGATGACCTGCCACCATCTGAATCTTTCAGCTCTAAATGGGTTAGACACTACCTGCTTGCTGCTACCACCACAGTCGGTAATATTCCAGTTCATTACCAAGACGTAAAGAAATTCCCAAAGGCAGAGCAGAGCTTATGGCAGAAAGCAATGGAAGAAGAGATTAAATCTCTTCACAACTGAAAAGTCTGGGATCTTGTGGATCTACCATCAGGGCGTAAGCCCATAACAGGAAGATGGGTATTTGCCCAAAAGAGCGATGGTCATAAAAAGGCCCATTTTGTTGCAAAAGGTTTTACCCAAATTTACGGGATAGACTTAGAAGAAACTTTTTCTCCTGTCGCACACTTTGAAACAGTACGTCTTCTCCTTGCCCTAGCAGCCCTTGAGGACTGGGAGATCAAAGCGCTTGACGTCAAAACTGCATTTCTCTTTGGAGAGCTTGACGATGATGAGGAGCTGTACATGGTACAACCTGAAGGTTTCATTCGAAAAGGAAAAGAGAACAAAGTTTGTCGACTCAGAAAGGCCATTTATGGTCTTAAGCAAGCCGCTATCAAATGGAACAAAGTGCTTCATAAGTAGTGATTAAAGGTCCGATCCCAAGACTGATGAAAAACCGGTTTTTAACCGAACCAAACCTATCAAGACTGGTCCTGATTGGTCCGGTCTTTCCTGGTTTTCATTTACATCAGTTAT
>JBBPLA010000042.1:0-10201 GCA_038089515.1 Leccinellum crocipodium
ATTCCCCATGCGGAATTTGCCCATAACCACCACCCCCACTCTGTCACCAACCAATCACTATTCTTCCTCATGTATGGCTTTGAGCCCAGACCCCTTCCCACTGTCCTTTCCTCCTTCAACCTTCCTGCCATAGAAACCTGCCTAAAGTCTCTTTCGGCTGCTTGAAATGAAGCCCTGGCTACCCATGAACTCACTTGACAGGTCACGAAAACCCATAATAGATAAGGTTTCACTCCTTTTGCCAAAGGAGATAAAGTCTAGCTAGAAGCCAAGAATCTAAAGTGTTCCCTCACCTCCCTGAAATTCACCCCAAAACATGAAGGACCCTTTACTATCACCAAGGTCCTATCACCCATCACCTATCAACTACACCTCTCCAAAACCTGGCATATTCATAACATGTTTCACGCATTACTCTTATTGCCCTATTATGAAAACTTTGTACATGGCTGGAACTTTCCAGCTCCACCTCTGGACCTTATTGATGATGAAGAAAGGTATAAAGTGCTGTGCATCATATGTCACAGGGGAACCTCTCACAACAGGCTATACCTGATCCGATGGAAAGGATACATAGCCAAGGATGACACATGGCTCTCTGAAAGGGAACTCAGAAATGCCCCTGCCATTCTCAAAGCCTATAACTTACTTAGATACTGCCTCTACCATTGCCAACTCCAGTTGAACCACTACCCCCATCGAAGAACCTGTCCCAGTCTCCATCACATCTACTCCCTCTACTCAGCTCCATCCTCTGGTTGACACTCATGATCTCACCAGCTTCATCAATTGGCATTCTAACTCTCTTCGTCTTGTTCTCTCTGCCTTTCCTCCCATCTCTGCTGTTGATGTTTTCTTCTATGCTATTCATCTCAGAGATGACTTTCTTGATGAGCAATATATTCAAACTCTCCATGCTCACTTAACTGAATGTCAGATCCCCACTTCATGCCCTCTATCAAGCACACCTCCAGATGGACTGCCTCATTCCTATTTCTTCTCATGTCACTGCTCGAGGTGAAGTTGCCTTCATAGGGACCCTTCTAACCACTATTCGAACTGAGCTCAGAGATGCCCTAAATGTCATCACCTTCCAGTTAGGCATGGGGGAATTTTTACAAGACATTGATTGCTATCTCCTGGAGTTGAATTGCCAAGAACAAATCCCTTCCCTTCAAACCCCTTCCACATTGTCTTCTCTGCTCAACCAAGCTGAGATCGATGCCTTGAATTGAGCAGAAGCACACTGGATTGGAGGTCATGGTCAGACTGCATTACCTTGTATCCATCCCTGTTACAACAACACTTGCTACCATTGCCATCACCTTGAACACCATCATGCAGACTGCCCCTTCTACCAATGCCCCACCTGTCTTTGATGGCGACCTGGCCATCCTCAATGCATCTGTCTCCCTTGATGCCCTCCTGGCATTCCCTCTCCCGTCTCATCTCCAAATTCATCCAAATTCTCTTGCTTCTTTTGTTCCTCCAACTCTAGAGGTTCCACTCACTCTCATGGGTCCACTTGCCATATTTACCAGTCTCTCCTCCCAGACAATGCTCTCCCATCCCATCTGACAATGATACTGCTGTTGAGCATGACACTTGGGATGATATGGCATATGCCAATACTTCAGAGTTGCAAGGATATTTGGCTTGAGAATTGTAAACCTTCACTGGATAGCTTTGGTCTAACATAAGGATAATGTTATGATTCATTCTTTTTCTCTTTTTGTTTTCACTCCACCTTTGTTTATCTCTCTACAGACTACCGAGTCCTTCATTCAAACCAACCGGACTATGTTTCTTTTCTTCTGTGATGACTCATACCCACTTACCTTATCTTCTGTTTCTCTCACACTTGCTTCGTCATCACTTTCTTCCATTCGTTTCCTCACTATTCCATGCCTGCCCTGTATCATTTCTATCTCTGTTTCAACTGTGTCTCCTTTATGTATATAAACCTGAGTTCTTCAACCAAACTCCTCAAGCTAGATCTACTCTATACTACCTTGTACTCTGCAATCAACTAGCTTCCTTTTGTTCTTTCAGTTTCTTGTATCCACTCTTGACTCCGTGCCTCCATTGAGAAGGCATTGACTACAGGCAGACAATAGTTCTTGCCTTATCTCCATTCTACTTTGAATGTATCCTCCTCTTGACGCCCTATTCATGTGAGACTCCTTTGTCCCTTGCCTCTTGACACCCATCAGAGTATATGCTCATCCCTACCTGGGCCAAGCATAACACCCCATCTATTTATTTATATTGTTCTATTAATTTATTCTGACTACCAAATTGTCCAGAATTTTTTTGAGGCCTCTTCATGGGTTCTATACACATATCTAGACTTCTCTAGCCCATATTTCAGTTTTGACTTTTAGTTTTTAATTCCCAGTGAGGTATATAGATTCACTTTGAAGTTAAATGGCCAAAGTTGACTGTATTCACAAACTAGTTGATGGTTTTTCCAAGAGCAGGCAGACATAGCAATCTCATTAATTTGTTTTCTTGGTACAATAATGACAAAAGCACAAACTAGTGCTAGTTTATGCACTGGCAGAGATGTATAGATTATGCAAATGGTCATTTTAAAACAATAATGTAATATGACTATATATATATAGCATGGGAAGATTATGTAATATGGTACTATATAGTCAATGAAATAGTTATGGCTATGTTTTCTTCTCTCTTGACACTGAACCACTACCTTCCTATTTGGGAAATTTGAACCAATAAACCACAACAAATACCAATGGCTGTAAGCAGTGTTGGTATATTCTAGTGCTAGATTGTGCTCAACCTTGAAAAGGCTAACAACAACAACAACATGTCACTTGAAATCACCAATGCCATGGTTATTGAACAAGAACAGGTAAGCAATGCTGGCATATTCTAGCACTAGATTGTGCTCAATCAACCTTGAACAGACCAACAACAACACTATGTTACCTGAAATCACCAATTCTATGGTTATCAAACAAGATCAGGTAAGCAATACTGGCATATTTTAATGCTTGATTGTGCTCAACAATGCAAAAAAAAGAATGCCATAGCTATAGGCACTATTGATGCCACTGCTACCATGATCAAAAAGGCATAGGTAAATATTATATATATATTATTGGCTAATGATTTCATATTGATCATGCTTGATAGCACTCATTTAGATCAATGTTGATGTTAAAATAGTAGATGGAGGGGACAAGAATAAGGACAAGGACAATGTATAGATCCATGGCAAAGGAAAAGAAAAGGCTAAGAGCCAAAAGGGTAAAGGCAAAGGCAAAGGCAAAGGCAAGGGAAAAGGCAAGAAAGTCCAAGACCAGCAGGCAAGTAATCTATAATATAAAATTCATGCAAATATTTGTTAATTTTAAATAAACATGCAATAGACATCATCATCAGAGGTAAGTAAATATGCAGATTCTAGTGCTAGTTTGTGCCATTGATAATCAAATATCTTACAGCAAATTCTGAGCTACAAATCTACCTTGAAGCCTTCTGAGAACTCTGGTAGATTTTTGAATCTTGGTATGTATGCTATTTCTTAACCTGATATAAACTAGCACTCATTTGTGTTACAACTGGCCCAGGTGGGGTCAGTCAAAGACTCAAAAGGGGTACTGAGGCAGCTGAGGTGGGTGCTGAGGATACAAATAACTACCAAAGTTGGCCTGCTAATTATCTAGGCTAAGGGCTGGGACTGAGGAGCATGAGGAGCTACCAAAACCAGCCTGCTAGTTGCCTAGATTAAGGACTTATTGATGAGAGCATTGAGAGATGAAGGGCTTATTGATGGGAACATTGAGAGATGAAGAGATATGAGAGGTGGGCTAGTAAGAGCAGGTGTATATCAAGTAGCTACAGCTTAGGTTTTACAGAAAGACAGTTGAGCATCTTAAGTACTACATGACTGAAATGGAATGGCATGGGACTAATAGATGGAATGACATAGAAAGTCATAGAAGGGATACATCATCTGCAGTAAGAATGATATAGGAAGCTGTGGATGGCTAAGCATACATGTAATCAGGATGAGTCAAGGGAATCAGATGGAATAGAAAAGAACAAAACATTCCAAGCAGGAATGGTCAGAAGGCTCAGAAGGCTACTGGTACAGAGTAAGAGATTCAGAAGCATCAGAAGGCATGGGAAAGTTCTGGGAGATTTCAGAAGAGTAAAAGAAATGAAAGTAAACAAGAGAGAGAAGAAACATATAAGAATAAGCAGAAGAGAAAAGGGTTCAGAGGAAAATAGGAGCAAGTCATAACAATTTGTGCCATGACCTTGCAGACATCATCTGCAAGGCCAATAATTGTGCTTTGCTTGAACATCATCTTGCTGGCAACATCACATTACCCACTCACATCAATTCAGAAAACGATTCACTCAATACAATGATGAATATCTTGCTAATGCTCTTAACATATTCAACTTCTAGGCCTCAAGGACAATCATGACACTACTAATGAATTTGAATCTGACTCTACTGCAGTCAATTTATGCAAGCATACCATTGATGAAGTTTGTCAAGGTCAAGACATCCAAGAAGGTTGCAATGGATAGGGCAGAGGAGTGCCTTGCATCTGTCTTGATAACAATGATGTTGACATGACTGAAAGTAGATAAAATTGTGTTCTTGATCTGTAGATTTCTTGTTCACTTGGGCTGGCTATCAAGCCATGTTCAATGCTGAGCCACATCAACATGTTCCAATTTTGAAACAAGTGCCTGCATCTCTTCAAATTTTTTATCTTGCAATCCAGCATGTCATATTCAAGGATCCAGGCCACAGTGCAAAACTGGCAACAGTGCAAGCATTCATTGCAAATGCCACCACTCCACCATCTATACAAGACATTTACAGCAAGATCATGCTTTTCAACAATGTCACTGGATTGATGAAATATATTATAAAGTCATAAAACCTCATCATGGAAGAAAAGGGTAATAGCTTGATGGACTTTAACATAATCATGCAGTGGTTGTTGTGACTAGAATAGAATCACCATGTATTGCCATTTATTTATTATCTTTATTGTCCAAGATATCATACTACTATGCATCTTCTGTTGTGATAAAGGCATCTAGAGCATGAGAAAAATGTGATCAGGTAAGCAGTTCATAGCTCATAAAAGTAATAGGCCATGAAAATTTTCATCAAACACATCTTAAACTCAAACCACTACCATCTCAATTTAGGTATCACCAAACAAATACAAATAACTTCTATCAGTGCACAATCTAGGGCAACATAGTGCCATAGCATTCTCATTCAGGCAGGTTTGTATATAATGTTATATTTATATTTCATTTCATTGCATGAATAATGATGATAATGTGATATCTAGAGTTCTAGCATTCACTTGGCTAAAGTGGAAGTGAGTGTATGACAGCAATGATGATGTTGCCACATTAAAATTACCCTCACAGAGTGCCAAGGTCATGATGACATACCACTTGAATGCAATTCATAATGTGATTGATGAAATCATGACAGAGGGCTATACACATATCTAGATACTTTCCTAGCCCATATTTCAGTTTTTACTTTTAGTTTTTAATTCCCAGCATGTCCTTTACATGGTGCCCTGTTACCTCCAGAGTGACCTTCACACAAACAGGTATGTCATGCAGTTGTATTTTTTGCCCTTGTCTCACACTCACATCCAAGTATGCTTTTGCAGCTGCTAAAATGGACAATTATAGTACATGCTATGAGAGATTTGTGACTTGATGAGAAAACACTGACCTTGGTAATGAAGATTGAGATGAGTCACTTCACTTGATCAAAAGACAATAAAATTGCCTGGGTTTAACTCCATCACCAAACCTGTCTTGACCAAGCATAACTCTCCACCAGTAAAATTGCTAATTGGAATCACAAGGCATATTTCATAGTCCATTGGGTCTCAATGTGCCTTGGTGGCCAAATTTAGATTAACCACAAAAGATTGGAATGGATAGACAGGGGCCACTTCATGGCCTGGGAGAATGCTAGCTAATAGATTCAGCTTGTGGTACTCATCTGGTAGGCTACCAGCAAGCTTAGAAAACTAACTGTATCAGGCATAGAATATGTGATAAGAGCTTTCACTTACCTTTTTATAGATGTGCTCAAAAAGATCAGCCAACACCAATTGTAAGTTTTGAAGAGCATCCCAGTGCTCTCTGGCCTCAACAGAGAGATATGGTATAAGTTGTTCATAATTTACTTAAGTGCCATCTTCCCTCTGTAACCAATATGAATGAATATTGAAGGGTATTTCATCTCCCTAGATAATTGTTATGAACACTCTAATGATCAACAGTCTGCACATACCTTTGTTGTATATCTTTTATACCAGGAGCAGTGAATTGCTACAAAACAAGCACTGCTGAAACTATATTTATGGCTGTCAGTGTCTTGCAACTGAACAATATCATCTATGCAAGCAGAGAGGCTTGCAAGAAGAGTTGAGTGAATGATCAAGGGAACTGTTGTGGAGATGAATGCCATTAAGGATTTATCCTTGTTGCATATCTGGATCCATGAACTTCCAGTGACAGTTAGTAATAAATTCATGATTGTAAAAGCCTAGAGGCAGATACTCACTTGGCATTTACTGCTAAACCTCTCTCTCTTTCTGTCCACTTTTCATTCTCTTTATGATTCTTCTGTATTTGGAATTGCTTGTTTGAGAGTAGAGTTCAATTATACAATGTGTGGACCAGAATTTGGTTTATATACCTGGCTGGGAATTAAAAACAAAAAGTCAAAACCAAAATAACAGCTGGAAAAGTATCTTGGTATGTCCATATGATATATAGGAAGGCCTCAAAAAAGTTTGGACTGATTTGATGGTCAGGAAAATTTAATAGAACAATATAAAGAGATAGAAGAGAGTAACTTGGCTATAGCATTAGAAAATTTTCTACAGCTCTAGAGAGTTATTCCAATTGATTCACAGACATTGAAAACCCCTGGAGAAGCTTTCCTTACACTTGCTAGGTCAAAATCTGAATTGATATAGTATAGTAGGAGCTTAGAAGGTAGAAGAGGGGGGAGATATATAGGAAATATTTCAAAATAAATAGCCAGTGGTTGTATAACTATTGTAAAGTGTGTCTAGTATGTTTGAAAGGATTGGACAACTGATAGATAACCAATAAGATGCATTTCTGAATTGATATGGCATGGTAGGGAGTGAAGGCAACCAGTAATCCAATACTGGATCTGGCACCTCACACTAGAGACAAAGACTTAGAAGGGGAATGTTGTGATTAGAGAGAATCCAACCAGAACAAAACTAGCTTGTTCAGTGGCATGCATTCAACTATATATACTATTGGTATATGCACACAGACCATGCTGTATCTGATTGTAAGCTATCTATGACTACTATAGTAAGTTAAAGTGTTCACATGGTCATGAGAGAGTTCTCACAAGTGTGGGAAGTAAGAGTAAAAGGTGACTACATCATAGATAAGAGATAAGATCAGGTGATATAGCTGACTAAGCAGGTCATGTGATCTAAAGAGACACTCTGGATGTTAAAGGTTCAGACTAACGGTCTGTTGGAGTAGTGGTATAAGTATGGTTTGCAATAGGGGGTAGAAGGGGGGATATATGATAACTACTTCAAAATAAATAGCCAGTGGTTAGATAACTGTTTGAAGGTATATCTAGTATATTTGGAAGGATGGAACAACTGATAGATAACCAACCAGATGCATTCCTGGATTGATATGGCATGGTATGGGGTAGGAGGGGGAATATATTATAACTACTTTAAAATAAATAGCCAGTGGTTAGATAATTGTTGGAAGGTGTGTCTAGTATGTTTGGAATGATGGAACAACTGATAGATAACTGACCAGATGCATTCCTGAATTGATATGGCATGGTATGGGGTAGTGTTGCAAATCTCGGTTTTGCAACTAGGTCTTAGCTAACCTCTTAGCTAACCCCTCAGTTCCCACATGGTTACACCGTCCTCTTTCCCTTTCCTATTCTGCAAGTTATCTTATCTCTAGCACCTATCTTATCTTCTAGGACACATGACCTAATGTCATCAGTCTAGACCAGTGATGTCATATCCTACGCCCTGCTTACTGATCCTTCCCACACTATGTCATCATATCAGTCAGCACTTACATGTACAGGTTAGGGCAGGTACTTATCCCTTGGTCCATGCACCATTGACTGCCATATATAAAGTAGCACATCTTGTACCTAGTATGGCATTCTTGTTATTTTCTATTCCTTGTCCATTGCCTCTACCAGGATAGCCCCTGATAAGTCTTCGACATTGTCTACCTCCTCCATCGCTATCCTCATCCTCAACAGACAAGGTCTCCACATCATCACACATGGTAAGCACTGAGTACAGTGTATCCGTTGTTAATAGGTTATTCCTCTTAGCGTCCTCCTTGCCGCTTCCTCATTGTGGTTGGTTGTTGCCAGTCACATTATAGCACTTGTGAGTATGGTGCTTAACAGGTAGGAGGGGGGATATATTATAACTACTTCAAAATAAAGAGCTAGTGGTAAGACGACTGTCAGAAGGTCTGTCTAGTATGTTAGAAAGGATAAGGGAGGAGTGAGTGAGTGAGTGAGGATGACTCACCAAGTACTAGTATCATCAGTGAAATCTCCATCTAATAAAAAATCAAGGAGTTTTTTTGACAGGTCTATATCTTCAGAGGGGAAGAATTTATAGAGGGGTCCAGGAGGTTCTGAATTTGATTAACAAGGCATGGCAAGAAAAGATGGAAAATATAGCCATTAATACTTTGAAATATATGGCTGATGAAGACTATGTGCTCTGTTTTGAAAGTTATCAGAAGCCAGTTCAATGCTTAGTAGAGTATTACAAAGATCTTATTTGTTTTATCTCTGCAGCATCTATCTTCTGATCTTCTCTTTCCAAGGCATTTCAAAAGCATCTGAAAAAAAATTTATGTTTATGAGAAGAGGGGAAACTGCTGGGAGAATTGCTGGCAATGTAGTTGAGTTTAATGGACCCTAATGCATTCACTGCCAAGCAAGCAGTCCAAAAAGCTTGGGCTTTTGGGTCAACTTACTTTAGCTTGTCCTTATTCAGTTTCCATTTCCTGCAAGATAGATATATGAATAGAAGAAGGTCAACCACACTAAGTGGGCACCTTTCTCAAAAGGAGACAAACCTCATATGAATTTCTTAAAAAGAATCCATCAAATCCATCTTTCCATCTCAAGATAAGGTCATATGGATTATTCAATGCTTTTGTAAATGACTTCTGTGCATATAGGTGAATCTCTGGACTAACTTCAGATCTAGAGTTGGCATCTTCAAAATGATCCCACCAATCCATCACGAGCAGACATGAAACCTCTTGCTGTATCAGAGAAATCATATTTATTTGCATGAAGCTTAGCATATAGAAAATTAGACTACATATACCTCAACTGCCCTGTGTAACTGAAAACTTTCTACTAGATCTTAACTACTCTCAGCCAATATGCCAATGTTCAGCATCTCTAGCCAAATGTTCTGGCATATGATAAGGGCCTGATATCTTCTGTTTGTTTCTTGCTATAAGTAACCATGGTTCTGCAAATATTGCTAAATCCAACAGATCTTAAGTCTGGATAAATCAACTCTAGTTGTAAGTGCTAAAGTCTTGTCTTTCTAACTTTTTATCTCCTCTTTGGTCTTGCATAGAAATACATAGAATATATAGAATAATAGAAATATACCACTCTGAGAAACAGAATTTGTTAAACCCTTTAAGTGCCAACATTTTCTATGAGAGATAGAATTTGGTAAACTTTAGTTTTTTTTTTTCTTTTTTTCACAAGACTGATTTAGTCCAGAAAAGAAAAATTCTCTTAGCCATGTTTCCAGTACTGGAAATTCTCCTAGAAACCTGCAAGCTACAAATAAGTAAGAGAGAGCTAGGTTTATATATAATAATGGCTAGGCAATGATATTAGGACAGCTTCAAGACATATTAGAGAAACAGGAAGCAGAACAGACTATGTCCCTCCCTATGCTAAAAAAACTGGGGCACAAGCAATTTGGCCTCAAATTTAAGAGCACAGACAAGCTGAATCAAGTAGTATTGCATATATGACACAAGTTGTCCCTCATTTCCCACCAAGCTATATTCCTGGGTACTGCTTCAGAGGATATTCCAATGCAGGACATGTGGCCAATCCAGCTTCTGGAGC
>JBBPLA010000043.1:0-10197 GCA_038089515.1 Leccinellum crocipodium
GTGTTGGGTAGTGTGGATGGTTGAATGCGTGAGCCAGGCGGGCGGAGATTGGTTATGCGAAGGGTCCGACTCCCAATCCAGAAGGCGAGGGGTCGTATCCGACCTGTTCTGCCCTCGCTCGCCCTCGATCCCCGTCCTTGTCTACATTTACGCCTTCCCTCGTTCTGGTGAGAACACACGACGGCTGCTGCATGTCATCGCGCTCGTTCGCGCTCGTACTTACTCAGTGTCACCCATCGTTCTCCATCTCCATCTTCCGCCTTTTTCCTCACCGTCGCCCTCCCTTACGATGTGTACGCGCACTCACGCCCGTCCGTTCACCCTCAAGGCCTCATTTCTCGCCCTCGTCCTTGTCGTCACCCTCGCGCGCACACGCCCCCGACTTGCAACGCCCTGCGCGTACGCCCGCCTACCCTTGCTGCTCTCCCTCGTTTCTCTCCCTCTCCTTCTCCCTCTCTCCATCCTTATCCTCCCCCGCTTCTAGCTTCTGTCTCTGTCCCCGCTCACCTCACCGACCAAGATGTTGTCGTCAACAAGTCGCAAGTTGCATCGAAGTTGGGTGTTGAACGTGGGCGCGGATGTGTTGGCTCAGCATTTCTCGATGATTGATCGAGAGTTGTTCATGGGGATCAAACCCGGGGAGCTGATCATGGACCACTGGATGTCGTGTCAAGAGGTGAACGTGCTGGACTGGGTGCAGTACCTCAAGGACCGAGCTCAGTGGAAGGCGGAGTCGCGAAACGGCCACAAGACGAGCGCGTTGGCGGTCGTTTGGGGTCCATTCAACCTGATGACCAATTTCGTTGTGTCCGAGATCGTGTTGACCCCGCCGAGCGATCGACATACGCTCATGTCCAAGTTCATCAGGATGGAATTCGTATGTGTGGCGTTTGTCTTGTTTGTTTGGAAGAGAGTTGGTGCTGATTGCTGGACGTTGTCTGCAGAAATCATACAGCCATATAGCAACTTCCACACGTTGGCTGCCGTGTTTGCGGGACTGCGCAACGAGTGGGTGCACAAGGCGATGCATCGACATTGGTGCCGGGTGGGTTCATGGGAGATGCAAGTCTTTCAAAAGTTGTCGCAGTTTGTGAACGTGGACGACGATTTCAAGGCGTTGCATGAGGCTGTTTTGGCCATGATAGACGCCAAGCCGATCGACGTGCGTTCGCACGTGTCGACAATTCTGAGCAGCAACACCTCGGACTCGCAGTCGTGGAGCAAGTCTACCGAGGGGAGCACGCCGTCTGTTGGCGTTCCCTCTATCGGTGAGTGACTGACTTGGGGTCGTCGGGGTCGTGTGCGTGCGCTGTGATTGACGGCGGAATGATCGGGTTCTCTAGGTATCTACCTCACTCAGCTCTATCGCTATGGCAAGCTGCCCGATCTGATCGACCCGCAAGGTCGAGCTTCGACTCGCCGTGTCGGTCCGAAGCATTTGAAACTCTGACGCCGCTGCCTGTATCGATGCAACTGGAGCCGCTGATCAACATGGGCAAGCGGTTGATCGCGGGGGTGATCAAGGGGATCTGGTGGTTGGCCAGCACCTTGCGATCTGTATGCAGTTTTCGATCGACCAGAAGCTACTTTCGACCGACAAGAAGCTGTTTTAGCGGTGTTTGCAGATCAGCGAGTTGGAAACGGAGACACTGAGTCAGGTGTATAGAATGTATTGCGATCCGACGGCGCGGCCACTTCTGATTTTGGCGTTGTAGAGAGGATTCTTTGGGATTCTTGTTCCGAGCACACTTTCGACTTTTGAATTTGGATTTTCTTTTATGCTTTGTGTTGCATTGTCCCTTTTTTCCTCCCACAGTATATTTGCATGTTTTGCTGGAATTGGTTAGGTCTGTATCTATCCTGTATTGTGGATTTTTCTTTGTTGCTGTTGCTTTCTGCTTCATTTGAAGACATGTGTCCATTTTTGTCATTGGTCTATGCTGGTCCATAATGTTGACATTGTAGGTATTGTCATCACCCAACCCACTGGCATCAAGGAAGTGTCATTGTCATTCACTGAGCTTCTGTTTATTCCAAGCAGGCTTCAAGTTCAGCTTCAAGTTGCATCTGTGATGTAGTCATGGGAAATACCCCTAGCTGCCCTAATTGCCTTTTTTGTTGAATCAATTTGTATCCTATTGCATAGTTATGAAATTTCTATGGAGGTCATTCTACCTAAGCTTGGGGCCTCTGCCCCTCTGCCCCTCTGTCTGTGTGAATGCCTCAAAGTGGACATGACCCACTCAGTCTGCTCATTTTGAAGGAGCTAGATTCACTGCCTGTGTGAGCCTGTCAGACTCTGGTTCTGTTCAGCTGTGTTATTTATCAGTGCTTGTGATACCTTTTCATTGACCTGAGTGTACTGAGCAGGCTCTGGTGCCATGCAGGACTGCATAAGGATTGGTATGATCTAGTAGATACACACATTCCAAAGACTGAGCATCCCATCTGCTCTTTCAATTATGTACCATATTCCTCTACACACAGTAGCCTGGTCCTACTATGGGCACCTTTTTTAAACCAAACATTTCATGGACTAGTACTAGTGACACAAACTCTAGTAGAAAACTTGTGCAAGGTCTCTTGTGTGTATATGAAATGCACAGAGGTGAAAAGTTATGGAAAAACAAATATATATGAAGCAACTGGTACATTTTTATTGAGACTTGGCAGTTTCAACTATTTTTCTTTACTCTTTTGTCATTTACTTTGTCAAAACAACTCAATGTTCAAACCTCCATATCAGAAAAGGAGTTCATTAAATTGCTGAGAACAGAAGGTTATTGAATGAATAATTATAGATAAGCTGAACATACAGATCTGATTCTGCAGAATGACATTCATAATCATCTCTACCTTTTCTTCCCTGGATGCTTTGCCATACTGGTCAAAAACACCCTTTATGGCTAATTTCACTCTGCTAGGTATGTTTGATGCCTTGTACTTTTCAATGGCAGATGTAAGTGGTTGAGAATCCTTTTGATGGAAAAGATAGAATGAATGCTCTAGAATGAGCAGTGCATCTATAAAACAATTCATTTTGTGGCATTGTTTACAAAAGCAGAAGAGAAAAAAGGGAAAATACCAATACTAGTTAAAAGGATTTGTTGCCATGTACCTAGATTCCTCTATAATTTCAATTTCAATTAAATACAAAATGAAATTCATCAGGAATTTACAATATTCTTAGGCTTGAGAATAGAAGTTTGTGTGGCAGACATATTGGACTGAATAATAAAATGTTATAACCAAAAGACAATATAACACATTTACATACTGTGTCATTTTGGATGATCTGATGAGAACAAATTGAATTGAATTGTATAAGCAGATATCATAAAGAAAAATTCACTGTCTATGAATTAAAATGAGAAATATGATCAAAATTGAATTTGTACAACAATACTTACATTCTGAGATTAAAAACAAGAATTTAATCATAGATCAGATGTTAAAATTCTGTCAGAATAGCAGTGAAGAACTTACATCCTACAAGTGATTGAGCAATGATTAAGCACCATTCCCATAAAATGAATGTAATGTATACTGCCAAAAGTAGAACAATGACTTACAGTCTTAAAATTGGTAAGTGATTAGCAAAAAAAAAGTGAAATTAAAACAACAATATATTGCCTACCATCTAGGAGGAATATAAATTAATTATCATCAGCATAATGATGACACCATATTCCATAATATACCTTCTATCACCATTGGAAATTGAACAATCAGAATGTCATTATGACTTCCCAGATAAACATAACTCACAGTCTTGAATGGATGAAGTACAATGTTAGATACAATATCATTTGATTGATTGATGGTAATAAAAAAACTTACCAGCTGAATGAATCAGGACCAAAGTAAGTGGAAAATGGTGGTGATCAATAAATAATATGATAAGGAACATACATTCTATAAATGAAAAGAAAGCAGCCAAAAAATATACATGTTGAATTATTCTGTGTAAAACTGCCAAATGATCTAGAACTCACATGCTGTTATTTGAAAATGGATCACAAACATGGTATCATCACCATTACTACTGTTTAAATCATTGCATGATGGAAAACTCACAAGCTATTAATGATGGACCACATTGAAGAATGAATGGACATGGCATGATCAGTATCACCACTGTCTGGGACATTTTCACAATGCACAACTCACAGACTGTCATTTGCATAATGGAGAATGAATGGACATGGCATGATCAGCATCACCACTGTCTGGGATATTTCACAATGCACAACTCACTTCCTGGCATTTCCAAAGCAGAATGGAGAAGGAATGGACATGGCATGATCAGCATCACCACTGTTTGGGACATTCCACAATGCACAACTCACATACTGTCATTTCCAGAGCAGAATGGAGAAGCAATGGACATGGCATGATCAGCATTGGTAACCACTATCTGGGACATTTCACAATGCACAACTCACAAACTGTCATTTCCAGAGCAGAATGGAGAATAAATGGACATGACATAATTAGCATGATCACTATCTGGGACATTTCACAATGCATAACTCACAGGCTGTCATTTT
This sequence comes from Leccinellum crocipodium, assembly GCA_038089515.1. Classification (NCBI taxonomy): domain Eukaryota; kingdom Fungi; phylum Basidiomycota; class Agaricomycetes; order Boletales; family Boletaceae; genus Leccinellum; species Leccinellum crocipodium. The sequence continues at coordinate 4,551 of JBBPLA010000043.1, forward strand.
CAAAGCAGAATGGAGAATGCATGGATATGGCATGATCAGCATCACCACCATCTGGGACATTCCACAATGCACAACTCACAATCTGTCATTTCCAGAGCAGAATGGAGAATGAATGGACATGGCATGATCAGCATCACCACTGTCTGGGACATTTCACAATGCACAACTCACTTCCTGTCATTTCCAGAGCAGAATGGAGAATGCATGGACATGCATGATCAGCATCACCACTGTCTGGGACATTTTATGATGCACAACTCACTTCCTGTCATTTCCAGAGCAGAATGGAGAATGAATGGACATGGCATCATCATCATCACCACCATCTGGGACATTTCACAATGCACAACTCACATGCTGTGATTTCCAGAGCAGAATGGAGAATGAATGGACATGATATGATCAGCATGATCACTGTCTGGGACATTCCACAATGCACAACTCACTGCCTGTCATTTCCAGAGCAGAATGGAGAATGAATGGACATGGCATGATCAGCATCACCACTGTTTGGGACATATCACAATGCACAACTCACATACTGTTATTTCCAGAGCAGAATGGAGAAGCAATGGACATGGCATGACCAGCATTGGTAACCACTGTCTGGGACATTCCACAATGCACAACTCACATACTGTTATTTCCAGAGTGTTGGCATGATCAGCATTGGTAACCACTGTCTGGAACATTCCACAATGCACAACTCACTTCCTGTCATTTCCAGAGCAGAATGGAGAATGAATGGACATGATATGATCAGTGTGATCACTGTCTGGGACATTCCACAATGCACAACTCACATCCTGTCATTTCCAGAGCAGAATGGAGAAGGAATGGATATGGCATGATCAGCATCACCACTGTCTAGGACATTCCACAATGCACAACTCACAGTCTGCCATTTCCAGAGCAGAATGGAGAGGGAATGGACATAGCATGATCAGCATCGGTAACCACTGTCTGGGACATTCCACAATGCACAACTCACTTCCTGTCATTTTCAGAGCAGAATGGAGAATGAATGGACATGATATGATCAGCATGATTACTGTCTGGGACATTCCACAATGCACAACTCACTTGCTGTCATTTCCAGAGAAGAATGGAGAAGGAATGGACATGATATGATCAGCATGATCACTGTTTGGGACATTCCACAATGCACAACTCACAAACTGTCATTTCCAGAGCAGAATGGAGAAGCAATGGACATGGCATGATCAGCATCACCACTGTCTGGGACATTTCACAATGCACAACTCACAGACTGTCATTTACAGAATGGAGAAGGAATGGACATGGCATGATCAGCATCACCACTGTCTGGGATATTCCACAATGCACAACTCACAAGCTGTCATTTCCAGAGCAGAATGGAGAATGAATGGACATGGCATGATTAGGATGATCAATGTCTAGGACATTCCACAATGCACAACTCACATTCTGTCATTTCCAGAGCAGAATGGAGAAGGAATGGACATAGCATGATCAGCATCACCACTGTCTGGCATATTTCACAATGTACAACTCACAAGCTGTCATTTCCAGAGCAGAATATAGAAGGAATGGACATGGCATGATCAGCATGATCACTGTCTGGGACATTCCACAATGCACAACTCACTTGCTGTCATTTCCAGAGCAGAATGGAGAAGGAATGGACATGGCATGATCAGCATCACCACCATCTGGGACATTCCACAATGCACAACTCACAAGCTGTCATTTTCAAAGCAGAATGGAAAGAGAATGGACATGGCATGATCAGCATCACTGCTGTCTGGGATATTTCACAATGCACAACTCACAGACTGTCATTTGCAGAATGGAGAAGGAATAGACATGGCATGATCAGCATCACCACTGTCTGGGACATTCCACAATGCACAACTCACAAGCTGTCATTTCCAGAGCAGAATGGAGGAAGAATGGACATGGCATGATCAGCATTACCACTATCTGGGACATTCCACAATGCACAACTCACAAACTGTCATTTCCAGAGCAGAATGGAGAATGCATGGACATGGCATGATCAGCATCACTACTGTCTGGGACATTTCACAATGTACAACTCACTTCCTGTCGTTTCCAGAGTAAAATGGAGAATGAATGGACATGGCATGATCATCATCACCACAATCTGGGACATTTCACAATGCACAACTCACAGGCTGTCATTTCCAGAGCAGAATGGAGAATGCATGGACATAGCATGATCAGCATCACCACTGTCTGGGACATTCCACAATCCACAACTCACTTGCTGTCATTTCCAGAGCAGAATGGAGAATGAATGGACATGGCATGATCAGCATCACCACTGTCTGGCACATTTCACAATCCACAACTCACAAGCTGTCATTTCCAGAGCAGAATGGAGAAGGAATGGACATGGCATGATCAGTATCACCACCATCTGGGACATTCCACAATGCACAACTCACAGTCTGTCATTTCCAGAGCAGAATGGAGAGGGAATGGACATGGCATGATCAGCATCACCACTGTCTGGGACATTCCACAATGCACAACTCACAATCTGTCATTTCCAGAGCAGAATGGAGAAGGAATGCACATGGCATGATTAGCATCACCACTGTCTGGGACATTCCACAATGCACAACTCACTCCCTGTCAATTCCAGAGCAGAATGGAGAATGAATGGACACAGCATGATCAGCATCACCACTATCTGGGATATTTCACAATGCACAACTCACTCCCTGTCAATTCCAGAGCAGAATGGAGAATGCATGGACATGGCATGATCAGCATCACCACTGTCTGGGACATTCCACAATCCATAACTCACAATCTGTCATTTCCAGAGCAGATTGGAGAATGAATGGACATGGCATGATTAGGATGATCACTGTCTGGGACATTCCACAATGCACAACTCACTTCCTGTCATTTCCAGAGCAGAATGGAGAAGGAATGGCCATGGCATGATCAGCATTGGTAACCACTGTCTGGGACATTCCACAATGCACAACTCACATACTGTCATTTCCAGAGCAGAATGGAGAAGCAATGGACATGGCATGATCAGCATCACCACTGTCTGGGACATTCCACAATCCACAACTCACATTCTATCATTTCCAGAGCAGAATGGAGAGGGAATGGACATGGCATGATCAGCATCACCACTGTCTGGGACATTTCACAATGCACAACTCACTCCCTGTCATTTCCAGAGCAGAATGGAGGGAGAATGGACATGGCATGATCAGCATCACCACCATCTTGGACATTCCACAATGCACAACTCACTCCCTGTCATTTCCAGAGCAGAATGGAGAAGGAATGGACATGGCATGATCAGCATAACCACTGTCTGGCACATTCCACAATGCATAACTCACTCTCTGGAAGTGATATAAGTCAAAACAATTTTCATATATTTGCTGCAATAACAACTCACATGCTAAATTTCCTCAGCGGCACAATAGTAATTAGCATAAATTCAGTTCTCATGTATCAGATCATTCATATCAAAACCATCTCACCCAGAAATGTGGAAACCATCTTGCTAGCTTTCCTGGATTCATAATGTCCAAGCTATGCACAGGAAGTGCAGATTGATGTAACCTGTCTATGTCAGATATAACACTTTTTTACATTATAGCACCAGCCTAGGAAGAATATTCAAATTTAACCACTTACTCTTGAACTGCATATCTAATACACAGTGCTATGCTTGTTTTCTGGGCAGTAACAAACAGTATTTGCAATGCCTCCTCATTCAAAGCTCCTGCAGTATTTTCCAGTAGCCCGAGTATGTCATATCCATCATTTGAGTTGTGCATCCCTTCCATGCATCCAAATTCCATCAGCTGGATCATTCATTAGAAATTAAAATAAATACCTCCAATCCGAACACTTTGTTTTGGTGCATAGTGTAATTGAGAGAGACGACCCCATATATTGGCATTATTAAAAATTCCATCAATGAGCCCATGTGCCTTGGCCACCCTCTCCTCTCGTGGCAGCTTTCGATCATCACCAGATAGTTCACTCATTGCTACAGCCAATAATGCATCAAACTTAGTGAACAACACAATAACAGGCACTGAATATGTTGTGAGCTCGGAAACTCCTTGCCAAAAATGAACTGACCATTTTTAGTATCACACTCATCAAAAAACATTTCCTCAGAGCATTGGATTGCCCGATCCAATTTATCCATTGGGATACAGTACCTATACAATGTGGCAACTAGTTGGTGAATACCTTGATTGGCACACTATTCTAGCACTTACCAGATAGCATGAATGCGTTTCTTGAGATATGTTGTGTTTGTTCGATCAGCAATGAAATCATTCAGTCGTTGGAATTCATCTGCGGAACCAGCTTCGAAGCCCCGCGAGTCATGGAAGACGAATTGGTCATTGCTTCGGAATATCAATTCATTCTCGATGTCGTGCATTCCACGCTAGCGTGCGTCGATAAAGATGCGCCCCACATTCGAGTACAGTATGTAGTGATAATACTCACTCCCCTAGATCCTTCGACCTCGGTCGGATCGATCTAGTTGCACGGTTTGGTAAACTGGTCATCCATATGTATCGAACCAGGCACGCACCTTGTTGCCTTCTCCATCATAGACCTCTGGGTTTTCGGTAGTGTCACAGATGGAACGGAGAATAGTCGTCTTGCCAGCGTTCGCCCGCCCGATGATAAGGATCCTGAAGCGGCCAAATTTCTCTCGGATGTTTTCAAAACCGCCTGTTGCTGTGTCTGTCTCCATGTCTGTATTACAAGTGTGAGCGTATTATTGAAGAGATTGTGGAACGTAGGGTTGAAGCAGTAGTCAGCGTGAGGGCGAAGGAGGAAGTGGAAGAAGTATTGCTGATCGATCCTCATCTACTTCCGATACCCGCTTCCGGGAGTAGTGTCACATGTGACAAGTTCGTCTCTACCTTGGTATGTACGTCTCACCTCCAATTGCAGCGTTTTGTCGCCGACACTGCTATCGCCTGATGGAGCTATGGAGCCATGGACAATCAACGAACTTGAACGCTCGTGCATGTGGCGTTTGCACCGTGTCCTACTTACGTTGCTTGGACTTGTGGGAAACCGTTTTGTATTCTCTTCCTTGGGGTCCGTCGGAGACCCGTTCACTGCTTCCGGTTCATCCTCCCTGAATTAACCTCAAGGGGCAGTTGACTGACTCTCACTTGAAATAAGACGCGTAGGCTATACGCCGTACCGTAGGTAGTAACGAACATGAGATTCATCGTCCGAGTCATTCGTGGCCCACCCGGCTCGGAGAAGCATAACTTAGTACATGCGCGCATACACGTCAGTATGGACCGACCGACAACAACAACGATGATCGATCTCCCCATGGACTCGATGTTTCGACACCACAAGTGATGACGCACGTGCTAGATACCATCCATCTTTGTCCTACGAGAATTCGAGGAAAAAGCAGATCAAAGTACAAGGAAATACAGAGCACAGAAAACGCAAGTAAAGGAAGAAAGAGATGGCTGGAAAAGAAAAAAAAAGGGTAGCCCAACTTGTCCACCTACACCCAAGGCATCACCCCGGACAGATCCCCCTTTTACGAGCCCGACAGACTCGAACGGCACGTCCCTGGCTTTGACGTTCCGTACACATTGTCATCGCC
>JBBPLA010000044.1:0-10180 GCA_038089515.1 Leccinellum crocipodium
AGACAAAAATAACCATATATGGAATGCACACTTGTGCGCTTTTTTGAGAATCAAGTGTGGGAACTTTAACTTACATCAGCATCCACACTTCAAAACTACTAAGTCCAACTAACCAAGCACAACACAAATAATCAAACACAACACAACTAAGTGCGCTTTTTTGACATCTAGTGTGGGAATCTTAACTTACATTAGCTACCACTCTTCAAAACCAAGTCTTTCAACACTTGTAATCATCTCAGACTGCAATCACAATAACATCCAACTCGAGATTGGCTGTAGCACATCCGCATCTGCGTGGAATTACGTAATGAGTTGGTGGATCGATAGACAATGGTCCCTACTAACTTCGGTACAGCCATTACTAAGCGTGAAACTCCCACGCAAATATGTAAGAGACTGCTTTTCTAAAGGGTCAATAAAAAGCACATTCAACTCGAGATTGGCTGTATCTCAGCCGCGTATGGACGGAATTACGTAATCATTGGGTCGTTCGAACGCTAAGGGTCTATACTAAATTCGGCACAGCCACCACTAAGCGCGAAACCCTCACGTGGATTTATGGGAGACTGCATTTCCAAAGCCTTGTATCAATCCCATGAAAATGACATCCAACTCGAGATTAGTTGTATCACAGCCGCATATGGGCGGAATTACGTAATTCTTGGGTCGGTCGAGGGCCAACCATCACTACTAAATTCGGTACAGCCACTGCTAAGCATGGAACTCCCACATGAATGTATGGGAGACTGCCTTTCCCAAGGCTTGTGAGACTAGGCCAAAACTGAAAGTTATCTGAACTGATTTATTGTTGTTAGTGCTTGTGTCTGGTTAATACTTTTGTATCTCTTTCAAAAGTTTTTGGATGTATTTTATACTAACCAGATACTAACCAAGTACCAACCAGACACTAACCAAACTTACTAACTAGAAACTAACTAAGCACCAAGCACACTAACCAGACACTAACCAAACACAACCAAAACTAGATACAGCAATCATACTAACCAGATACTACCAAAGCATAACAAAGCACACTAATGAAGTGTTAACTGATACTAATCAAGAAACTGGTCTGCCAAGAGATAGCATGGGAGTATGATGCTTAGCAATGGCTGTATCGGAGGTAGAGGAGAGTTCCAGCTTCCATCTTTATCATGAACCATGTAATTCAGTGCAGATGCAGCCAAGATATGATCGATTCTGTGTTGCATGTTATTTTCGAGTAGATTTTGATTGCACATATGTGGCTACTGTATCTAATTATGTCCAAATAAATCTTCGACCCCTATTGATAACATGTAGTATAGGCCTATGGCCTCCATCTGAGCCACTAATCACACAGATCACACATGATATGGCTAAGCTAGAGTCAATATCTCATAATCTAGGTCTTAGACTGATATGTCAACCAAATCAAACAAGTATGACATGGTTAGTAGAGATAAAACATTTTCATTATTGACCTCCATAATCACATGATTACTCCTGATTTTCCCACCACTAATTTATGAGTCACAACCCTTCAAAGTGGACAAGTTCAGGTTAGAAGGCAAAACATTGGTTAGTCTGGGTTAGGAATATTGGCAAAGCACTGGTTAGATTTGGTTAGGAGGCAAAACATTAGATAGTCTGGGTTAGGAATATTAGCAAAGCACTGGTTAGATTTGGTTAGGGGGCAAAACATTGGATAGTCTGGGTTAGGAATATTGGCAAAGCACTGGTTAGATTTGGTTAGGGGGCAAAACATTGGATAGTCCAGGTTAGAAATATTGGCAAAGCATTGGTTAGATTTGGCTAGGGGGTAAAACATTGGTTAGTCTGAGTTAGGAATATTAGCAAAGCACTAGTTAGATTTGGTTAGGGGGCAAAACATTGCATAGTCTGGGTTAGGGAATATTAGCAAAGCACTGGTTAGATTTGATTTGGTTAGTAAATGTCTGGTTATTAGTGTCTGGTTACCATATTTTATTAGTATCTAGTTAGTATTTGGTTAGTGCCTGGTTAGTGTGCTTGGCTGATGTCTGGTTACCTTGGTTAGTGTCTGATTAGTGTGCTTGCCAAGTGCTTGATTTCACATAAGCTAACTATGATGACTATGATGACTATGAACACTATGATACTATGGTTACTATGAACTATGATACTATGAGCACTATGAATCAACTATGAATATGCTATGACACTATGGCAACTATGAAACTATGAATTACTATGAGTCAACTATGAATGTACTATGAGAACTATGGAACTATGAGAACTATAGCAAAATCCTTGATTTGCTGATGATGACAACGTAATGAGGACAGGAAGATGGCACCACAGTACCACGACCACGACCACGACCTGACTTGGCACTGCGACATAGTACCAGTACAAATGATTGGCCATAGCATGCACTTGCTACCAAAGTGGGACAGGAATGTGCTAATGGAGTGGACAAGTAGCAATATAGTGGATCTCTGCCCAGTGTTCTTTCTGAATTCATTTAAAGATATGTCTACACATTTTAATGTACGTTAGCCACACTTTGCAAATTATATGCCAAGTACCTAACCAATCAAATTAAAAGCTGAAAATACTATAAAAAACATGGAAATCCAAGTAATTATCTAGAATATGTGATATTTGTGTGAATTATCCAAGAGAGGTTTTCCCTGATGGTCGTAACATCATTATCGCCACGTTCGTCCTTATTGCCATTCTCGTTCCTGTGGCATTGTCAACGTGCTCATCCTCACCCGCACCCTCACCTTGCCCTCGTCACGCTGTCATCATCGCGTCATCATCATTGTCATTGCCCCCTTGTCTTTCCCTGGTCTTCACGTTCCTGCCGTGGCATCATCTTCGTCATCGCATCCTTGTTGTGTTGTCAGTTGGCACCATCATCAGGGTAGGTTGTTGCGTGAGTGAGGGAGCAAGGTGAGCAAGGTGAGGATGAGGATGAGGATGAGACGTGCTCACCGTCGTCATTGCACTGGGTCATTGCATATGGATGAGGGAGGGGTGTGAAGGTGACAGTGATCATTAAATCAGCATCAGAGTTGAGTTGAGTTGCTCATCATGTCCACGTGTTGTTGTGTTGACACATCAATGCGTCATAGCGCCAGGTTGTTGTGCAAGCGAGGGAGGAAAATAAGGAAGATAAGATGAGGATGAGGCATGCTTACCGTGGTCATCGTTGCACCATCGTTGCATTGGGTCATTGAGTGAGGATGAGGGAGGGGTGTGAGGGCGATGGCGATCATTAAATTGTCATTGTCATCGCACCACATGCAGGGTATGCATATCAAGAACTGCATAGACCTCACTCTCCTTTATTATTCCATTGCAGGCGACCCTCCAGAAATCCTTGAAGAAAACAATGCAGTTTCTTTGGAAGTCATAAGCGATTGAGGTGTGGGTTGCACAGCTGGGAGGTGTGTAAGGCCAGGCAACGGGTGGTTTGATGATGTGCTCACTGCATTTTGACTTGGGACCTTGAAGAGGAATGGTGACCACGAGCAACTTCTGACTAATATGGAATCTCTTGTCAGCGCGGATGGCTTTCTGGGTCTCTGTTGGTGTGGCTCTGCAAACACTGACATCATGTCCTTGCACATGTCTCTCTGCTTGGTCGTAACAAGTGAAAAAGTCCAATAGTGCTGAATCTCATTGATAGTAGATAGGTGCGGTGACGATTGTGCCACTCCGATCCCATTATATGAGTTGTGCATAATCCCTGATGATGAATCACTTGGCCAGATGAGATTGAATACAACACTTTGAAGATTGGTTTGGAAATATCCTTTGACATCTTGACTGAAACCACTCAAATGGAATGCAAGATTGCTTGCAAACATGATAGGTTGTCAATTCAAATGGTCATTCAGGTGATTCAGTCTTGTCCCTTGGCATGCAACATTGTCTTGGATGAGCATCTCAAAAATCACACCTTGTCTGGAAAGCTGATGTGCTTAATGATCAGAGCTCTAGTGAAGGCTCTCATCAAAGTGTGTGTACTCATTTCCTCTTTATTCTTTCTGGTGCTTATCCTTTCTTAGAGTCTCACTCTCAGCTCATACGAATATCATGAAAAGTCATTGGATGTCAACAACAATCACAACAACAATGTCCCATTAGAGGACAACCTCAAATCTATGTCCTCAAAGTGGATCATGCCCTTGTTTCTTGATGGTCCAAGAGCATTCATTGTACACAGTGCAACTCATTACATTGTATATAGTGATACACATTTTTGCAATTTTTGCATTCCAGTTGCACAGATCATGGTATGGGGCTATAATGTTATGCTTTTATATATCTCTCAATTATTCAACGATGGGACATTAATTCAATGTGGTATCTCATCAGGGAGTTACTTGCATGCAACTTTCAGTTTATTATGTCAAGCTCAGTTTCATCTAAGCATGTCTTTTCATCTGCTGGAATCATGACTCAGATTAGCAAGTGGTGTAACAGTCTCAAGGCTGATATTGTTGAGATGCTCCAATTCCACGATTGTACATCAAAATGAAAATTGTTATTTCGACAAGAACTGTCTATGTTGGCAGAGATGACTGAAGAGGGGGGGAAATCAGATGAAGGTGAAGATACAGGTGGCAAGGATTATTGGAACAATTGGGAGTCCTCAGCATTGCTATGTAGTAGTGATTTTTTAATGCCTGATATTTCCAAGCCAAGCTAAGCTGACATTAGGAGCTTTTAGAAGCTTATGGCTTGGCCTGTGATTTGTCACAAGCCAAGATCCTCTGAGCCAATTCAAAGCCAGAGCTTTCAGGCCAAGCCATCTGACACAGCACTAGTCAGATAATTCTATCTCAATTTTTTTTGATGAACCTGCCTAGTTATATAGGGCTGTCTAGTACGTAAGTAATATTTGTGTGCATTCCTTAGCATCTTGTTTCTTTACCATTATTTGGCCAAAGATATATTGGCTTCATTGCCAATTTAAAATCAGAACCTTGATAGATCCCTAAAAGCTGATTGATTTAGCCACCTTGCACTGACTTTCATTTTTTGTATTTTGTTGCAGGCCCAGAGCCTAGGCACTTGCACTATTTTTGTCTGAGTTTTTTGTTGACCATTCTAATGTGAGTCATTACTCCAAGATATTCTAAACACAGACTATTTATATGATTATAGGTTACTTTCAATAGTGAGATAAGCTAAGTGTCTGGGCTTTCATTGCAATTTCATTCTCAACTGGCCATTTAGATATAGCTAATTCAGCGTAATAAGTTATTTTGAAGAAGAGATGTTGGAAAATTGTTATAACTGGCTTAGAGAAAATTCTAAAAATATGAATGACAATATACTATATAATAAACAACAACACTGGTATTGATTTAACAGAATATTAAAATCTTCTGCCACATCATTCCATGCTTTTTAAAATGAGATATTATCTAATAATTTATTTTCAACACAATTGGCAATATATTATATTATTCGAAATTGACACAGTATGACTGGGTGTGTATAGAATATATAGTAACACTGATTCAAACCAATGAGCAAAGCAAACTATAGCTATAGTAATAAGTAGGCTATCATTTAAGCAGATCCCATCTGCACTCATAAATAAAGTAGACCCCATCTCATCACAAAAGCAGAACTCATGTGCATCCATTGCCAGGGAAGACCTCATTTGCACCTAATACCAGAGTGGACCTCATTTACATGTATCACAAGAGCAGACCTCATGTGCACCTATTGCTAGGGCAGACCTCATTTGCATCCATCACCAGGGCAGACCTCATATGCACCCATTGCTAGGGCAGACCACATGTGCATCCATTGCTAGGGAAGATCTCATGTGCATCCATTTGCTAGGGCAGACCTCATTTGCATCCATTACCAAAAAAGACTCCATTTGCACCCACCACCAGAGCAGACCTTATGTGCATCCATTGCTAGAGCAGACCTCATATGCACTCATTACTAGAGCAGATCTCATTTGCATCCATCACCAGGGAAGACTCCATTTGCACCCATCACAAGAGCAGACCTTGTGCACTCATCATCAAAACAGACCTTATTTACATCCACCACTAGAGCAAACCTCATGTGCACCCATTATCAGAACAGACCTCATGTGTATCCATTGCTAGTGCAGACCTCATTTGCACCCATCAGTAGAGCAGACCTCATATGCATCCATCATAAGAGTAGACCTCATGTGCACTCATTATCAGAACAGACCTCATGTGTATCCATTGCTAATGCAGACCTCATTTGCACCTATCAGTAGAGCAGACCTCATATGCACCCATCATAAGAGTAGACCTCATGTGCACTCATTATCAGAACAGACCTCATGTGTATCCATTGCTAATGCAGACCTCATTTGCACCCATCAGTAGAGCAGACCTCATATGCACCCATCATAAGAGTAGACCTCATGTGCACTCATTATCAGAACAGACCTCATTTGCACCCACCACCAGGGCAGACCTCATATGCACTGATCACTAGAACAGACCTTATGTGCATCCATTGCTAATGCAGACCTCATATGCACCCATCACCAGAACAGACCTTATGTGCATCCATTGCTAGCACAGACCTCATTTGCATCTATTATCAGGGCAGACCCCATTTGCACCCATCACAAGAGCAGACCTTGTGTGCACCCATTATCAGAACAGATCTCATTTGCATCCACCATCAAGGCAGACCTCATGTGCACCTATTACTAGAGCAGATCTCATGTGCATCCATTGCTAGCATAGACCTCATTTACATCCATCACCAGGGCAGACTTCATATGCACCCATCACAAGAGCAGACCTCATGTGCACCCATCATCAGAACAGACCTCATATGCATCCATTGCTAGCACAGATCTTATTTGCACCTATCACTAGAGCAGACCCTATTTGCACCCATCATAAGAGCAGCCCTCATGTGCACTCATTAGCAGAACACACCTTATATGCACCCACCATCAGGGCAGAGTGCATCCATTGCTAGCATAGACTTCATTTGCACTCATCACAAGAACAGACCTTATGTGCACCCATCATCAGAACAGAGTGCATCCATTGCTAGCATAGACTTCATTTGCACTCATCACAAGAACAGACCTTATGTGCACCCATCATCAGAACAGACTTCATATTGCATCTACCAACAGGACAGACCTTATGTGCACCCATTGCTAGAGCAGACCTCATATGAACTCCTTACTAGGGCAAACTCCATGTGCACCCATTGCTAGGGCAGACCTCATGTACACCCATCATCAGAATAGACCTTATTTGCAACCATCATCAGAGTAGACCCCATGTCCACCCATTGCTAGGGCAAACTCTTTTGCACCCATCATCAGAGCAGTCCTCCAGATAATCACCAGAGCAGACCTCATTTGCACCCATCACCAGGGCAGACTCCATTATCAGACCAGATCTCATGTGCACTCATTACCAAAGTAGACATTATTTGCATCCATTCTCATATGCACCTATTACCAGGGCAGACCCCATATGCATTCATCACCTGATACATCCATCATCAGAGCAGACTTTATCAGCACCTATCATTAAAGCAGATCCCATATGCATTCATCATCAAAGCAGACCTCATATACATCCATTACTAGGGCAGACCTGATACTAGTATGTGCCCATTACCAGAGTGGACCTCATTTGCACCCATTACTAGAGTGGACCTCATTTGCATCCATCACCAGGGCAGACCTTATGTACATTTATCATCAGGGCATACTCTATATGCACTCATGATCATTTGCACCCATCATTAGATCAGACCTCATGTGCACTCATTACTCCAGGGAGACTCCATTTGCATCTATTATCAGAACAGACCTCACATGCATCCATCATTGAACCAGACATGCCTCCTCATATGCATACATTGCCAGGGCAGAGCTCATTTGCATCCATTATTAGAACAGACCTCATGTGCATTCATTACAAGACCAGACCTCATTATTGCACCCATCATTAGAACAGATCTCATGTGTCCTGGGAAGCTTCTAGCTCCCTTGATGGTTGTGGATTCAGATCAATCTCTAATTTATTTCACATTGTTTTTCCTGATGGGGACTCCATTTTGTGCAGATCTCATATACACCCATGCACCAGAGAAGATCCAGATGCATCCATCATCAGTGTAAACCCTATCACCAGAGCAGACCTCATATGCATCCATCATCAAAGCAGATCTGATCACCAGAGCAGATCTCATGTGCACCTCATTTGAACTCACAGCCAAGGCAGACCCCATTCACACCCATCCAAGTATGTGTAGACTCCATGTGCATCCATTCACTAGAGAAGACCCCATATGCACCCATTATCAAAGCAGACCTCATGTGCACCTCATACCAGTGCAGATCCCATGTGTAGCCATCACCAGTGCAGACCCCATATGCATTCAATCAGCAATGCAGACCCCATATGCATCCATCACCAAAGCAGACCTCATATGCACCTATCATCAGAGCAGACCACATGTGCACCTATCACCAGTACAGACCCCATATGCACCTATCATCAGAGCAGACACCATCACCAGAGAAGACCTCATGTGAATCCATCACCAAAAGAGACCCCATATGCACCCATTATTAGAGCAGACTTCATATGCACCCATCATCAAAGTAGACCCCATATGCACCCATCATCAGAGCAAACCCCATCATTAGAGCAGACCACATGTGCATCCATCACTAGTATAGACCCCATATGCACTGATCACCAAAGCAGACCCCATGTGCACCCATTATTAGAGCAGACCCCATATGCATCTATTACCAGAGAAGACTTATTGCCAGAGCAGACCCTATATTAACAGAGCAACAGAGCAGACCTCACGTACACCTATCACCAGTGCAGACCCCATATGCATCCATCATCAGGGCAGACACCATCACCAGAAAAGACCTCATGTAAGCCTATCACCAAAGGAGACCCCCTATACACCCATCACCAAAGCAGATCCCATATGCATCCATCACCATAGCAGACCTCATATGCATCCATCACCAAAGCAAACCCCATATGCACCCATCACTAGAGTAGACTATGCACACATTCACTAAAGAAGAACCCATGTGCACTGCATTTGCACTCACAGCCAATGCAGACCCTATTTACACCCATCCAAGTGGCAGATTTGCATCCATAGCCAAGGCAGACCCCATACACCCATGTAAGTGACAGATGCACCTATCACCAAAGCAGACCCCATGTGCACCCATTCATCTAACAGAACTCCATATACACCCTCATCACCAAAGTAGATTCCAAATGCACCCATTCACCAAAGCAGACTCCATATGCACCCATCACCAGAGCAGACCTCATTTGCATCCATCACTAAAGCAGACTCCATGTGCACTCATCATCAGAGCAGACTCCATTCACAGAGCAGACCCCTTAGGTTCCCATCATCAGAGCAGAACTCATCTGCATCCATCACCAAAGCAGGCTCTATTACCAGAGCAGACCTCATATGCACCCATCACCTAAGCAGACTCCATATGCACCCATCACTAGAGCAGACCTCATGTGCACCCATCACCAAAGCAAAACCCATGTGCATCCATTATTAAGGCAGACCCCATCACTAGAGCAGACTTCATATACATCCATTACTAGTACAAACTTCATGTGCACTTATAATCAGAGCAGACCCTATCACCAGAGCAGACTTCATGTGCATCTATCACCAGTGCAGACCCCATATACATCCATACACCAGAGAAGACCCATAGGCACCCATTATCAGTGTAGACTCCATCACCAAAGCAGACCCCAAATGTATCCATCATTAGACAACATAGCTCTGATTTTCATCCATAGCCAACACAGACCCCATTCACATCCACTAAGTAATAGCCATGAAGCAAACAAGTCAACTTCTCCCTTAATTTTAAACCACCAATGAAGCCCCACACAAGCCAGACCCTATTTGCATCCATCAAGTAATAGCCATAAAATAAATGAATCAACTCCCCTCTCAATTTTAAACCCTAACTTAGGGTTTAAATCCACCCTAAGATCACCCTAAGTCATCCTATCAACCTGGTAGGTACTGGCCAATCTTTAATCCCTTTTAGTTTACTTTCGCTCATGCAGACTCCTCGTTCTGTGACGTCCATGCCTAGCATATCCACTTGTTTTACTCCGAAGAAACATTTCTCTGGTTTGAC
>JBBPLA010000045.1:0-10149 GCA_038089515.1 Leccinellum crocipodium
AAGGCCCGGTTGGTCAGTTTTGGTCAGCATTGTGGCAATGGCAAATACACGTGGTGGATGACGCACATCGGAGGTCCTTGTTACGATGCGGTCTATTAGTCATCACGCAGGCCCGTGCTCAGAGCGGCTTGACCTCAGGTGAGGAGCAGCCGCTCACTCGGGATATAAAAAGGACCACCGTATTGTATCGTACTCCCAGATCATTCTGAAACCGAGACACATTCCTTTCTCTTGAGTGATCTCTGTGAATCCTCTCGACTATCCTTTAGGAAGTCAGCGGCTTCATCTTTTTGAAAGAACTAAGCTCTCAACTACTACTCTTTTACTCTCTCTCTCTCGACTGTCGACGGAACGCCCAAGGTCTGGCCAACCTGGAAGAACCCGCAGTCAACCCCAAAAAACTACCTCGTATCAAAAATTACCTTCCAACCATGCGTTACGCTCTAAGAAGTACCGTCCGTGCGGAACCCGAGTTGTCGACACCTCGGCGTCGTGCGAACAGTGAGTCATCTGTCCCATCTAAAACTCCCATACCCTCGTTGCGAGGTGCGGAGAATGACCGAGGAGGTGTCATGCGTTCCTACCGCGATGTCCTTATTCCTCGAGACCTGTCGTCCGATGATCATTCCGGGTCGCTTTCCCGCTCTGCGGATGCCCGTTTTACCACGGTTGCCCGCCCTGCGGATGTTCCGATCTCGCTTCCGGGCGAGTATCGAGACGAGGCAGAGCCTGCCGACGACGACGATGATGTTTGGACTACTGTTTCATGACGATGATCTCACGGATCGCTTCGACGCACCCCAGAAGGTACCCATACTCTACATGATGAATTACAACAAGTTATTCGTACAGCTGAGAATAAGTTGACACCTGGTCAATGCAAATCCATCCACCAGCGAAAGCAAGCCGAAGCTGTCGCTAGGCACTCCGAAACAGGGTCTTCGGAGGGGGAGGACGCTCCCACTGCCGTGCTCAATAAGGGTAAAAACATTGATCCCCGTAACTGGGGGGGAGTTAACCTAAGTAGCAATGAAATAGACATTGAGGCGCAACGTCACACGCTCCAGCTTTGGAACCAGAAGAGAGACCAAGAAATCTCGTTGGATTCTGATTACGAACCCCGTCAGTCACGACCTAAGAAGAACAGGTCGAGGCGCAAAAGGACCTCCAGTCGAGCGACGACTCGGAGCCCCGCCATTACTGACAAGGACAACGAGGGTAGGGTGGATAACCCCGTTGAGTCCCTGATAAAGTCTGCGCTAAAGGCTAAGAAAAAGAAGCCTCGGGCATCAGGCGTCCGGATGCTGGAGCCTGTTCAGCAGATTGCTCCATCCAGCTACCTCGGGCGAGCGCTGGGAGGTGCTAAGATGAGCCGTCGAAGGGCTCCTCAGTCTGACGAGTTAGACGATGATGATGGTGATTCATCGGACTCCTCTGATAGTTCCTCGAACTCCTCGGATGGTTCATCGAGCAGCTCTAGCCCAAGCAGTGGGTCCAGTTCATCGAGCGAATCCAGTGCGTCCTCATCCTCGTCGGGTCGGGGAGGGCGTAGATCTAAACGATCACGCAAACGATCGAAGCACCAGCGGAGGAAGAAGTCCTGCAGTAAGAAACGGCATCGGGGATATGGCAAACTAAAGCCCATCCCGCCGACAAAGTATGATGGATCCCCCGATTCAAGGGCATTCCACCGTTTCGTAACCGAAGGAACGGCCTATGTTGAAGCTGGGCAAGTTCCTCCGGCTGATCGAGTCTTCGTGTTGTCACACTACCTGACGTCCAAAGCACACGAATTTTATCTCCAAGAAGTATCTGACAATCCTTACAAGTGGAAGCTAAAAGACTTCCTCGTCGAATTGTTTAACCATTGTTTCCCTATCAACTTCCGCACGAAACAACGCGACAAGCTACGCCGAGCATTCCAGAACCAGAAAGCGGTTCGGGAGTTTGTTGCTGAGCTCAATGAGCTTTGGAACCTTATCGGAGACGTCAGCGAACGTGATAAGGTGATGAAACTCTGGTTTGGACTGAATACTTACATTCAGAGTGAGCTATGGAGGGACAAGCTCAATCCCGAGAAGTCGACGCTAAAGACTGTGATTGCAGCAGCAGAGGTGATTGAAATCGCACACTCTGTTAGCGAGAACAATAACCATCAACCAAAGAACCGAAACAAGGGGTCAGGGTCGAACAAACCACAAACGGACAAGGCCCATGAGGCATCCGAACAAAGTGTATCTACCTCGAAACCCGAGGGAAGCAGAAATCACAAAGGCAAAGCTAAATCGAATCAGCGCGATCGGAAACGAGAGCGCACTCGAGATACGGCGAAGCCAGGAGAACGCATAACAAAGAAGTATGCACTCTCCAAGGAGGAACATGACCGACGTGTAACGGAGCGACTGTGCTTCGAGTGTGGTAAATCTGGACACATGGCATCCAACTGCCCAGATAGGACTATGGTCCAAGGAAGCTCAAAGAACCCCCCTGGGGCAGTGAAGAGCTATAGTATCCAGATCCAGGACGACGTCGCCCAGCTCGAAGCCCTTGCTGCGAGCACGGAACGAGTTGACTCACTTACCTTGGGCACAATAAGCCTGGAACCGGACTCAGACTCGGAAGGATCTTCTCCTGAATCTGGCGAATCCGAATATGAGACGGCAGTTGAGTCACCTACTGAAAGTGACATACTCAATGATGATTATTGTCGATCTTCCACTCGAATGGGAGATCCACTTGCCCGTCGGGTCGTATATCTCCTACATGCGGGTGTACCTTACCATGGGGATGATGTCCATGATCCAGAGACTTATGCCGCAGATCGGTTTGCATGCTACAGCATATCCGACACTCACCATGTCGTAATCGACGACTGTCAAATAAATACCGATCTTGCTGATTGTGGAATTCCATTAGACAAACGATTAATGACCAGACGTGCATTCAAGCCTAGCGCTTGGTATGAGCGGGCACTCTTGGAACACTGGTATGGATGGGAAGACGCCACTGGTCCATTACAGCGCGATCGTCAAAATGACGAACGAATGGGAAATGCACTCCCCGGACGAGTCATTGAGCTTGTCTGCAACGCGTGGGGAGAAACCATGGACATGAATCCAAGTCGTCTACTTGGTAATCGCTTCTTTTGCTTTCAGTACGAACCTGAAAATCTAGCTCTATTTCCTCGATTGCAATTCCGAGATCAACGATATCGAATTAACGTCCAGATACCTACCAAGCTCGCACTGCGCCCTAGGTTCAACCTTGTTGACTGGCATGCTAAGCATGTTGCAAAGATAATAAACAATCATGAACGCCGCACACCATTTAGCCGTTGGGAGATTCCGGAATGGCTATTCGCTCCAGAACCCGAAATCGAAACTATTCGGCCCATTACGAATTGGGAACCGTTTCGTGGACTCGGAACATTGCCAGCCTTGGATAATGCTGAGGATACTGACCTTGGAGGACCCTCTGGCCTCGAGCTCAATGGAACTCAAGTACAACAAGGTACTTATGTTCACCTCGAACGCAACACCAGTACTCCAAAAGACTTCAAGCGTCTAGTACCGAAACCCATTGTTATTGTTGTTCAGATCAACGGACGGCCTGCACGAGCCTTGCTTGATTCTGGCTCACTAGCTGACTTCATGTCATCTACCCTGGCAGATCAAATCCAGGTCAAGCGCGTCGAGTTAGCGAAACCATTGACCGTTCAGCTAGCGGTTCAAGGTTCTCGATCAAAAGTCAACTATGGCACTAAGGCCCGACTTCAATATCAGAATATTGATTGCGAACGCTACTTCGACATCATGAATTTACAAAACTACGACCTCATCCTGGGAACTCCTTTCTTGTTCCAACACCAAGTCCTGGTTGGACTTAACGACTCCCGCGTTATTGTAGGCAGTGAGGAACCACGCCCGATCCGTGGAGGACAGGTGCAAGTGCTCGAGTCACGAGCCACTGACCTACTGGAAGAGCGCATCGACGCCGCACGACAGCAATTATACGAATTGGCAAAGCCATTATGCGCGAAGGCCAGCGAGACTGCTCTTCCCCCACTGCGTGTGATTAACCACACAATTCCGCTGATTGATCCAGATAAGATCTACCCCTGGCGAGCTTCTCGCTGTCCCGAAGCACTTAGGCCGCAATGGATTGCTAAGAAAAATGCTTACCTGAATTCCGGACGATGGAAGGTGACCACAAATGGTAACACCGTTCCAATGCTGCTTATTCGCAAACCTGGAACCGATAAGCTGAGGACGGTAGTTGATCTCCGTGCGCGGAATCAAAATACCCATAAGATGTCCTCGCCTTTGCCCGATATTGACGGGATCTTGAGACGAGTATGCAAGGGGAAATACCGCTCAATTATCGATGGGCAAGATGCCTACGAGCAGATTCGGATCATACCCGAACATGTCGAGCGCACCGCTGTTACTACGCCCGATGGAAATATGTTCAGCACTGTGATTCAAATCGGCGATTGCAATGCGCCTGCAACTTATCAAGCACTTATGAACCAATTGTTCAGTCCATACATTGGAAAATGGATGGATGTTTACCTCGATGACATTGTCATTTACTCAACGACTCTAGACGATCATATCACGCATGTGCAGATCGTTCTGGACATCTTGAAGCGTGAACGCCTCTACTTGAGCGAGTCAAAGCTTAGATTCCTGTGCCGGGAATTGACCATCTTGGGTCGTATTGTTGATGACGAAGGTATTCGTATGGATCCTGCTAAGGTTGACAAAGTGGTCAATTGGAAGGTACCCACCAATCGTGACCTCTTGCGTGGGTTTATTGGTGCTGCGGGGTATCTCGCAGATGACATCTATCGTGTCCGAGTACCTATGGGAGTTCTGTCAGCCATAACCGGTGACTCCGTGCCATTTCGCTGGACGGACACGGAACAACGAGCTTTCGACGAAGTAAAGCGATACGTACAGGTTTGCTCGGACCATCATCGGGTTCCATTAACATACGGCGATGGTGCTCCAGCAGTTTGGTTCATGACGGACGCCTGCGTCACTGGTATTTCAGCTGTGGTTGCACAGGGCACTGATTGGCAGAATGCCCGAGTGGCTGCATTTTTTAGCGCAAAGCTTTCCGCGACTCAGCAGAACTATGCAGTTCATGAGCAAGAGATGCTCGCCGGTGTCGAGGGAATGCTACGATACCGTGATATATTGCAGGGTGTCCGATTCATATGGTTGACCGACCATAAAAGTCTCATTCACTTGCATGGTCAACGTAATCTAACGGGTCGTCAGGCTCGTTGGTTGGAAAAACTGAGCGAATTTGATTTCGAGATTCGCTACGTACCCGGTGTTGAGAATATCCTCCCAGATGCCTTGTCGCGATTATACTCCTTCGATGCGCCGGGCACTGTGCGTGCTCCAGCAGAATACGTTCAACTGGCTGAAGCCGAGGCTTCCAGCGTACGTGTGGACGGGCTAGTTACCATGCCTGTCACTGTTGGTGTGGAGGCGGGAGGTGGGATTTCAACACGTCATAGCCAGCATTCGGTGGGACCACCGGCTCTGGCCTCTGGAGAGCAGCCTGTGGCTGCTCCTCCTCGGGGAACTACCGGGATGTCTCGAGGAGGTCGGGCCCGGGGACGCGGTGGTCCTCGGGGCGCTCTGGGTCATTCAGGAAATGGTTCCCGCGCTCGCCTGGCTTCCACGCCGGTTGTGCCAGTTCCTGTTGCTCATGCTCCTCTGCATCACCCTCGTTTTGGTGTTCCTCCGGCTGAGACGGGGCGTCCTGAAACGTCTGCCGAGTTTGCTCGTCGCATGTGCGATCGGTTCGTCCTTCGCGGCCCCCGCGAACGGCCGGAGGGGGGGATGGTAGAGCCACAACCCACAGCAGGTCCTTCGCGTGCCGCCGGAAATGCAGTTCCATCTATGGTGCCCTCTCTGCCCCGTGATGAAGCACTGGCCGTATTGGACCGTGACGGGCTCTTGCGTAATATTCGGGACCACTATGAACCCGATACGTTTCTTAGTCTGATTCACCATGAGCCTGATCAGTACCGGAACTTTGTTCTCGATGACGGGTATATTTACCTCCAATTGGATGGCCTTCGTGTTCTCTGTGTACCGAACATGGTCGTGGACGGCCAGTCGGTTCGTGCACAGCTGATTGACCAAGCGCATTCAGTGCTGGCTCATTTGGGGCCAGCTAAAACACTTGCTTACCTTCGAGAGCATGTATGGTGGAAGGAAATGGTACACGACGTACAAGCCTTCTGTGATTCCTGCGCTACCTGTCGCCGAAGTAAACCTTCGAATCAAAAGCCTTATGGGACGTTGCATCCCCTCAAGGTTCCTTCTCGTCCATGGCAGCGAATTGGTATGGACTTTGTTGGACCTCTACCACTCTCTAAGAACCGGGATGGAGAGTTTAACTCGATCACAACAGTGATCGACCTCCTTACCGGAATGGTGCATCTCGTTCCGAGTCGGACCGACTATACTGCCAAGGAAGTGGCTGAGTTAGTTTTCGCTGAGATCTACAAGTATCACGGCTTACCAGAAGCAATCGTAAGTGATCGTGACGTTTTGTTCACAAGCACATTCTGGCAGCACCTGAATCGCTTAGTCGGGATCCGGTTACGCATGTCGAGTGCTTACCACCCTCAAACAGACGGCGCAACCGAGCGAGCAAATCGTACGATTGGACAAATGCTCCGGTCATGCATATCCTCTGACCAACGCGATTGGGTCGGTCGCTTACCTGCCATCGAATTTGCTATCAACCTATCCCGGTCTGAGACGACTGGGTACGCACCATTCTTCCTTAACTACGGATGGTTGCCGCGCACCTTCTCTTGGAATACTCCAGGACGGGACGAGTACCCGAGTGTCCGAGTATTTGCACAACGGATGAAGACAGCCATTATGGCCGCCCATGACGCGGTAATTGGAGCGCGCGTAAAACAAACACGTACGGCCAATCGAAAGCGCCGTGCCAGTCCATTCACCGTCAATGACTTGGTGTATGTATCGACCAAGAATATGTCCTTGCCCAAGGGGATAGCCCGCAAGCTTGCGCCAAAGTTTATTGGGCCCTATAAAATCGTCAGGGATTTCGGAAACCACTCGTTTCGGCTAGACTTACCGGCGCGCCTCAGGCAAAGAGGCGTGCACCCCGTCTTCCATTCGTCCTTGCTACGGATCCATGTGCCGAATGACGATCGGCTCTTCCCTGGTCGGCTAGAGCATCAGGTCGCCGAATTCGACAACAACGATCAGTCCTGGGAGGTTGATCGAGTGTTAGATCACCACGGAGCTGGCAACGACTTACTGTTGCAGGTACGTTGGGTGTCGGGCGACATCACTTGGTTGCCATATTATCAGATCAGTCACCTGAAGGGTGTCACTGATTATCTGAATTTGTTTGAAGTCGAGCGTATCGAGGACTTACCTGCAGGAACGCGCCCCCGCCTGGCAACACCCCTATCAGAGGGTGAGCAGATATATAACGGGCACTGCGCATGGGCCGAACATCAGCATACTCCTGCACTCTGCCCACTGGCACACTCGCATCTCGCTTGCCCCCAACTGATGCCCGCCATCCGCTCGCGCCCTTCGTCCGGCCAGGGTCCGGACTTTCCTTACCCAAACTTCCGTGGCGTCGGTGACGACTTCATCGTTCTCGACGAGACCGGGGCAGCACCAACTCCATTCTTCGTGACGAGGAATTTGCTGGAACAACAGCTGGCATATAGTCTTCAGCTGTGTGTACGACGTGACAGCCAGGAGCTCCCTCCGCAACCAGCCTCTTACACTGCCGTTGCTCGCGCATTCAATGCGAACAATCCGGCCCGCTGCTTCTCCGAAATCGGACCGGATGGGCTTTGCATTTTGTCTAATCGCCCTCAGCCGGAGTTGACTCAGTTCTATGGGAGTCACATACCTGAGGATGAACAGGCGGCTGAACGGCAACACCTCCAGTTAGCCAACAAAATTCTGGCGGAACAGCGGATCCAAGACGCCCAGCGCCGTAAGCAGGAGAAGGCAGGAAAAGCTAGGGAAAGAGAAGTGGCGTATCAGATGAGGTTGCGTGGAGGAAATAGGTCGAGAACTCAAGGGGAAAGAGCCGGACGAGGAAGCCGTCGCGGACAAGAAGGTAGCCGCTCCTCCAGGCCTCTCACGGACGCCTCCCTCGACACACTCTTGTCGTCGCCCGCCACAACGTTGTCCTCGTTATCCATTCTCGGGGACCCGTTTCCCAGTGGTGCCGACTATATCTCACTGCTGGGCACCCCCGAACCTGAACCCTCCACCCAGCCACCCCCGCTCGCCGCCACCATTGCTATTCCGTTACCCGAAACTCATACTGAGCCTGGTACACTCGAACCAGGGAGCGGGGAAACACACTTACTATCCGATAACCAAAACCCCGTGGCTGGTGAAGCGCACTCTGACGACATTCTCATGCACGAAACAAACGTTGAGACCCTTGGTGGTCGTGGCGCGGCAGGCACAGAGCTCGACTGGAGCGAGGAGGTGGAAGCATAAGCGAGCTTGGGAGCTCGCTGGAGGGGAGGATGTTACGATGCGGTCTATTAGTCATCACGCAGGCCCGTGCTCAGAGCGGCTTGACCTCAGGTGAGGAGCAGCCGCTCACTCGGGATATAAAAAGGACCACCGTATTGTATCGTACTCCCAGATCATTCTGAAACCGAGACACATTCCTTTCTCTTGAGTGATCTCTGTGAATCCTCTCGACTATCCTTTAGGAAGTCAGCGGCTTCAACTTGTTACCACTCGGTACTTTTATCGGCTAAAAAACTCTGGTACCTGCAAGTAACGTTATGAAGGACACCAGACACCTGCGTGGGACACGCCACATTATTTTTCATTGTTTGTTTTCTAACGTAACTTTTTCCTTTATATACTGACCCACTCCGAACTGTTTTGCCCACATCCTTTCTCCCCTCCCGCTCAACGATCTCCTTGTCGCCCCCCATCATTACCTCTACTTTAAGCGTGCTCTTCGCCCTGCCTCGCCTCTTCCACCTCCTTGATGTGTACACGCAGTGCACTTCGCATGAAACTCCGGCTACAGTGATCACACTGTTCAAACAAGTCCTCTATCTGGTCCAGGCCGACCCCGAAGCCCATCTTCAAGGCATTAAGTGCGTCTGTCTCGCGCTCACTGAACCTGTTTCTTGGTTCCGTCAACGGGCTGGCAATGGCCACGTCATTGTGATGTGGCGGCTGATGTAATTGAACTAATAATACTCTGTTATTCGTCGATTGGGCTATGTCTGTATTTATTTAGTTCTGTGTTTTTTAATAATAATAAAATTGCGCTCACTTGCACGTCTGCGATGATATGGGTGGTGACGGATTGTCTTCGGTGTGAGTGGCCTGGGTAAGCCACTGCGAAGCTGCATAATACCAGGATACAGCGAGATATGTATACTAAAATACTCCGCGACAAACGGGGCAGGGTGTTGGAGTAACGCTACATCTCGCCTCACGAGACGATACCATCGTGCAAGTATGCCATGGATGTCCGGCGCACCCGCTAACGGAAGATCAGCACGCAAGTAATGTCAAACGAGATAGAAATACTTACAGTCCAATGTTAGTAAGTGTTTGTAGGACGAGTCATACATGGTCGTTCCATAGATCTTTGTTAAGTCGACTAAAGACGGATTCAGTAAATACATGAGGCGCAAAAGGAAAACTTACGATAGAATCCACAATGGTTATCAATGTAGTGGCAGCGCACTACCGTATGTCCTGAAAGGAACTTGTCAATGAATCGAGCCGGGGTTGGTTGGCTCGAGACAAGTGCACAGAAGCACTCGAACACTAGACCGCGCTGCTCCATCCAGCGGAAAATTCCACTCGGGACAATGTGAACACCTTGGGGGCTGAGTGGGCTGGACTATTGCTCAGTACCAAGTATTACAGGTGAAAGGGAAACTTACTATGCGATGGTAATAACACGACCAAGGTCACGAGCGTAAATGACAAGGTCAGTGGACATATGTTGTGCTACAACGCAAGGGTAGTAGATCGCCTTGACAGCAGGGACGTCGGGAACGATAGGCGCGATGGCAAGCGCTGGCAGCGGGAACGGCGCACGGGCAGTACGTGCATTGGAAAGCACCAGAAG
>JBBPLA010000046.1:0-10132 GCA_038089515.1 Leccinellum crocipodium
GGACGACTTTGCCCTCTTGCCCCTTTGCTACCTAACCTTTTTCCTCCTCTTATTCATGATGCTCTCTTCACCACCGTTCTTGAAACCCCCGCATTACTATACGAACTCGAATGAAACATATTTTCTACTTCCATCCCCCACTGTAACATCCACACCACCATACAACTATACCACTCTTATTCTCATCTCCATCTTTATTTATTTCTTATACCTTGCACCACTACCTCCCATATGGCCATAGCTTCCATTGAACTTGAACTTATCTCCCTTCATTCTCACATTATTACTCTACTTACCAAATCCTCCTTTTCTTCTGCTGTTGGCACCCTTCCCCCAGCTCGCCTTTGGTCTGCCCTCACTCCCCACTGGCTCACCATGACCCAGCACCAACAACATGCCTATCATCGGGCAGCCTTTGATTTTTCCAACCCCTTTCTTACCACACAGCATGCTGCTCAATCCTTGAGACCATCCCTACGATATGCTGTACCCTCCATCAGTCTCGCTACTCCCGTCGGAGCATTGGGATCAACTTCGTTTCCCTCTGTTTCCCCTTGCGAGGAACCCCCATCTTCTCCCTCTCTCAGTCGTCGCCACTGTGTATCTGCAGGGAGTAGTTCCTCTCTCCCTTATGTGTTCCAATCTCCTGCTGCCCATTCCCCTGAACCCCTCCCTACCCCCCATTGACAACCATCTCAGACCCAACAGAACCATCGTGGTAATTCGCCTTCAGCTCGCACCGATCCTGGACCACCGTGTTACGCCTGTGGCAACCCAGATCATTCTTGGATTCACTGCACCAATTATCTGTGCGACATCTGTGGATCTGCCGGACACAGCTACTACTCTTGCTCACATGCCCACCAATGCAGACTATGCGATGCTCTTGGCCATTTCGAGGCAGACTGTGCCTTCACTATGGACCCCTCTGATGACGAACAACGGATTGTTGATGATGCCATTGCAGGGAATACCAGAGATGATAGGGATTAAGGTATTGTTGGACACAGGGTCTCCAACCTATGAAGGGGGTAATGTTACAGTTTCCGTAACCCCTCTAGGTTGTCAAGTCTACCACAGACTCTTTTCCTTCTGACGTGTGGCATACTCTATTCTCCTCTTACCCTATGACACTTCTATTTTCGCTTACTTGTATGTTTCCTCTTCCAACTTGTAATGTGTCTTTTTCTATTGTGTATTACCAATCTTCTGCAGTCTTCATGACATCATTCCTACTGTGGATGACTAACCCTCCATA
Source organism: Leccinellum crocipodium (assembly GCA_038089515.1). NCBI lineage: Eukaryota > Fungi > Basidiomycota > Agaricomycetes > Boletales > Boletaceae > Leccinellum > Leccinellum crocipodium. The sequence continues at coordinate 1,259 of JBBPLA010000046.1, forward strand.
ATGTTCCATCTCGTTCTTTTCCTTTCCTAGTTTCCTCTCTGGTTCCACTACACACACAGCTTGGTCTGTGTGCTATATTTTTACCTATAAATACCCATGTAGTCATTCCCTGTTTCCTTAGCTAGTTCTACACAATCAAGTGTTGATTCTTAGCTGCCTCTTTAACAAGAGAGATCCCTTGAGTGAGTCTCTTCATGAGTATTCCTCGTGTCTCTTCCATCGACGTCTCGACATCTCCCACAACTATACTACCACGACACTTTGCATAACAAAGGACCTCTATTGGAATGGTGGTAGCTTGTCAACCAGATGTTTGTTGATGGGTGCTTTCTTATTCAAGACAGGACCCAAAGAGATGGAAGCAAACTTGCAAAAGTGAGATTGATAGATAATCCAGATGAGACAATCAATGTCTGCAGACACAGTGACATCAGTAGAATCCAATGGCACATGATCACATTCAAGATCAACACAGATATGAGAGTTTCCACTTTGACCATGAACAAATGCATCGAAAGATGCTTTGGAATCAACTTCTTCTAAAGCAAGCATCTCTGCTGCACTATAGACAGAGACATCATAAACATTGACATTTTGCTGATAATCAATAGCAAATGGTAGAAGACATTGCAGGGAATAATCACCTATGAAAACATGGGTCAGAAAAATTTATACTCTTTGAGATACATTCAAATGCATACCAGTAACCTGACTTGAGATTTGCTAAGCACTCCTACCACCAGAACATGATCCAGAACATAAAGAAGATCTCCCAGATAAAACATCTGATGGAAGCTGGGAAGGATCCTTCAACCATAGTCTCTAAACATATGTAACTCACCAAGGACTCAGACTCTTTACTAGCAGTTTCTTCTGAGGATTGTTGAGAGTATCCAATAAACTATTAGAATTATGGTTAATATCTAGTTACAGTGACCTCAAAAACCCTCTCCATGCTAACTTCTGGCAGCAGTGCACTTTGTGCACTACCAAACACTGTGGGAATCTTGCTTAGCTTTGGTGGAGCCATAAATAGTACATACCCCTGGCTACACAATTGCTCCCTGGGTCATATGATTATTTTAAAACAGCTATATCATGGAAAGGATTTTTGCACTTTTGAAATCATAACTAAGATCTCAGTCAAATCATTGGTTATTTGTTATTGTTTGTTAATAACAACAAGGATATACATGTAAGTAGCATGTTTGAGTTTAAAAAAGTTCATACACTTCTTGTTTCTCAACTACCATCATGGTTAAATCCCTCTCTCTCACTTAGCAAAACACCATTCTTTCTCTGCTTGATGCTGGCCACTCTAGTGAAGCTATTGCCAAGGAAACTGGTGTTAGCCTTTCTGCTATATCTAAACTCTGCTTCAAGAAGTATTCTACTATTTCCAAAGCTATTGGAGATCGTCCTTCCAAACTTTCTTCTGCCAACATTCACCATGCCCAGCACCTTATCACCTCTAGCAGAGCTGAAAATGCTGTTCAAGTGCCCAAAGCTCCATTCAACATCATCAATAAGTCACTCTCTGCCAGCACTATTCATCTTCATTTGAAGAAATCTGGTATGAAGGCTGTGGTCAAGCCCAAATGACCTATTCTTTTTGCTAGACATTGCAAGGCTTGTTTGGATTTCACTTTTGCCCATAAGGATTGGACTATAAAGGACTAGAAGAAGGTAATATGGTCTGACGAGACCAAAATCAATTGCCTAGGGTCAGATGGATGCAAATGGGCTTGGAAAAGGTCAGGTGAGGAGCTTAGTAATAGGCTAGTGGATGGGACCTTCAAGTTTGGAGGAGGTTCTCTTATGATGTGGGGCTGTATGACTTGGGAGGGAGTTGGATTTGCTTCCAAGATTGATGACAGAATGGATGGGGACCTTTACCTTCAAATTTTGAAGGATGAGCTCCAGCAAACACCAAACTATTATGGTTTCAATTCCCCTAATACCATCTCTCAGCAAGAGGACTGGCTATAGGAGCAGGAATTTGGGACTATGGTTTGGCCTGCATAGTATCCTGACTTAAACCCTATAGAATATCTATGGGGATGGCTCAAAAGAAGGCTTGCAAAACAAGAAAACCCTTCTAAGGAGATTCATGAGTTGTGGAAAAGGGTTTGGTGGAGTGGGAGAGGATACCAGTTGGAGAGTGTCAGAAATTGATTAAGAGCATGCCTGGGAGGGTCCAGGTAGTGCTTAAAGCAAAAGGATGCTATACCAAATACTAATAATATCCAAATACCATTGTCAATTTAAAAGTGCAAAAATCCTTTCTATAACATGGCTGTTTTAAAATAATCATATCTCAGTGGCATGTGAATATAATCACATGACCCAGGGCACCATTATGTAGCCATGGGTATGTACTATTTATGGCTCCACCAAAGCTAAGCAAGATTCTCACAGTGTTTGGCAGTCCATGAAGCACACTGCTACTAGAGGTTAGTATGGAAAGGGTTTTTGAGGTCACTGTATTTATGAAGAAGAAAAAGGATCAAGCTCACCTTTTTCTCTGATCCAAGCCAAGTGGACTGGCATTTTTTCATATGCTTATAGAGAGTATTGGTAATATCATACCCCTTCTCAGTAGAGCATTTTGAATCTAAGCAGTAGCAAAGGAATCTTCCATTCTTGCATGAAACAGTAATTTTGTTATCATAGTGAGTAGTAAAACTTGTAGTCTTGAGACAATTGTTCCAATGGTGATTATGAGCACTCTTATTTGCAAAAGTCTTGCCATATTCACTGCAAATGTAAGCCATTTTAGTCATTTTGGTAAATTGGCTAGGATTCTATTGAAGTTTAGGCAACCTTTTTACACTTCAAATAACTGCAAATAAGCTTTAAAAATATGCAGTAAAATATATAGCAATACATCACACATTAAAGTTGCAAAATATGAGGCTAAGGTATTATAGAAATGAAATTTACTGCAAACCAGCTATGAGTATGATATGTGATAAAATGAACTTTACTGCAAATGAATTGTTAACAAGTGTCAATGGCAGTTAAATTCACAGAATATAAATACAGGTAAGCATCTGTATTTTTGGAGGATCATTGCTTACCTCAAACATCTATTCACATTCAAAAAAAACACAGATATATCCACAGGACAGACAACATACCTTAAGCCTATAGTTTACTGCCTTGTTGTTGTTGTAATACTGTGCAAGTATGTATCATGACTTCTTTCCCTATATCTAGTTCCATTATGTTTTGCCTTCATGGCAGTATTCACACCTTTCCTGCATTCAGTGCATCTTACAACCACCACTCCTGTGTGAAGGCATTGTTGAAGAACCCATCTTCCAGATGTGACTATTTAGTGATGTATTTTCTACTAAATGATAGATATTTTGAAGCTCTTGCCTAGTGTGGCTTGTGATTTGTATGCATTTGCATACAGAGTGGAAGCATGGATTTCATCACAATAAAAGATATAGAATGAACAAGAATGTATCTGGAATGTGAAGCAACTGACAGGAATCAGGTTAGATCTATATCTGATTGAGTACTATCAAAAGAAAAGAATATACAAAGAAGAAGGACAGTTAGTTGATCCAAGGTTGATTGATAATGGTGATTAGATCTAGGCATGTCAAATTACTGCAAAATGGTAATAGGCCTGAGTTGTGGCAAAAAAACCACCAGAAATGGTGGTGATTAAATAGATTGAACCACTACTCATCCACTACTACTTATATTACTTACTCTTGAAGATAGTAGTAGTCTTCTTCTTGCCTTTGCCAGTCTAGTACCTATTCCAGCACTGTCATTAATACATCAATATATTATGACAGTGACATCAATGAATTTTTTGGCTTGGTTAGTTTGATAATGTCTTCATCATAAAGACTGTTAGCATGTTTGACATAATTCTTGCTAATGAATAGGAAAATATCTTTAAGAGAAGACTGAGTTAAGCCTTTTTCTTCTAGCTTCTGCTCTTCTTTGCAAAGATCCTCTTCTTCTTTTCACATCTTCACATTCTCCTTGTTGCTAGATACAACCATTTGAATAAACTTGGCTCTTTCAGTAGTATTGTTCTTTTCTTTCTAGAATTCATACACTATTAGCTGCCTATTACAAGATAGCTGTGATATATCCACAACCAGGTTTTTAAGTTTCAGAGCCTCTCTGTATATGTCTGTCACTTTGAAATGTTCCATGCCATCCAAGCATGTTTGCATCAGATTTCCAAGACATGCTATATGATGCTCCCTATCTAGCATCATGACCTATGCCATGTGGCATTGCATAAGTTGTCAATATGTTATGCATCTTATCAAGTTTGAACTTACCTCAATCAAAGTCTGCATTGCATGTATGATAGGCATCAATGGTGGAATCTTGTCCTTATTGAGATAACCAATGTGTTCAGTCATGGTGGTGTCATAGACTTTCTATATGATGTTATTACAATGTTGCTGTACTTTTTGATTGGTCAAGTCAATGTGCAAAATTTCTCAATGTTTCTCCAATCTGTCTGGCTATCCTGACTTGCTGTAAGTCTAGTTGTCTTGTTGGCATGGTCCTTGGTTGCATATTGAAGATGTCCCACCAAGTTCACTCCTCAGGCTGCATATCATGATGATTGATAAACAATTGTTGAGTGCAGACTTGTATATTCCAAGCTTGAATGATTGTCAACAAGAGCTTGTGATTGTCTTGAAATTAATAGAGACCTGTTGTGTGATTTACAAGTGTCAATGATCTGGGAAAAGTCTACTTTTCCATCCAAGGAAATTATGTATATGAAGCATGTACAACATCATCTTGATGTATTCAGTCTGATTGGATGTGAGATCTCCAACATAATTGAGATCATTAGGAGGGTTGTAATGGAGATGAGCAGAGAACTGGCTAGCATCTTCTAACTTTTTCTAATATTTGATGATCTTGTTTGTCACCTTCTTTATGAACTCCTTCTTGGTAAGCTCCTTGTCTACCTTGAGACCACTCAGCTTCAGACTTGATTGAGTCTGCTAGTTTCTCATTACATGGATCCAGTTCCTTCACTGCATTATCAGCACAGACAATAGTTGTTCTCAAGAGATATATGTCACTGCATAATCCATTGATATGTTATGCTGCTACTCACCACCTTTTTGAATTTCTTAATTTTCCCCATATGTGCAAGGAATGCATTAGTGTAAAAGGACCATTCTGGTGTTTACTTTGCAGTGATGCACTGACTTAGGGCAAACTTAGCTAGTGGTTCTATCTAAGATATGATCTGATGATGGATTATTATATATGTATATATTTGAAAAATCAACTTCAAGATGATTTATTTCCCTCCATGATCATGTCCTTCAGTGACAGATCATCATCATTGCAGAACAGACATAGCAAGCCTGGGAGAAAGTATTTTAAAGGAAGTGGTTCTGTAAGTTGATATAATTGGCCTGGATAATGAATCCAGTTTGTAACCATTTGAGCTTGATGCTCATGTAATTGGCTTGTCACTATCATTGCCAGATGAAACTTCTATTTTATTACATTACAATGCTTGTGAACTTTTTACCTATAAGCTTTCATGCCATTGCAAAATAGGTCTTGATTGGCAGGCTCACTTGATCCATAGCATTCAAAATGTTGGTGCTCAAGTTAGAGATGCAAGCAACATGGATGGTCATCCATTTATGCAGATAACTGCTATCAAAGAGAAAACACTATCTTTCTATCAACTTGTGGCATTTGAATTCATTCAGCACTATTTTCACTGTTTCTTTATAGAGGTCCTGCAGGTTCATGTTGTCTTTCTTGGCTTGGCACTGCAGCATAGACAATGAAGCCATCTGTAAAGGGCAGGCTAGGAAATATAACACCTTGATCATACATTTGATGGTGGACATCATTAGCTGTTGGTGTGCCAGGCAAATTAGTACTCATAAAAGATAAAATGAATTGATGTAAAAGAACTCACACTATATGTAGATTTCTGATATATGAGCAACAGTTTCCCAGTTCTAATGTTCTGCAGTGGTTAGTAGTACATTCAGATCACTATTACTAATTTCCTTCCACAGCTTGCTAGTACACTTGCCCATGTATGTACAGAAAGAATGGCTTGCTCTGGAAATACACTGTTATTCAATGGCATGGTTTATGCATACTACAGCAAGAGATATTACAGAGCAATGCTTGCAGCACTCAATAACCCAGTGATAAGTGAGAAATTCAAGGCTCATCTGGACTCATTGAACCAGCATGGCCTGTGAGTAATGATGCACTCAGAAGACTGTTTACTTTGACCAACATATATATTTTACAATGCACTTCTTGACTCTCAGGGCCTGAGTACTTGCCAGTCATCATCTGGCAGCAAGATTCAAAACATATATATTCCACCTGCAAATGAAGTTACTAGTTATGAAGCACCTCCAGGCCCCCTACTACATACTCAGGCTACTAATCACTTTTACATGGGGGGTTACAATGGAATCCACTCAGCATCATTCTTGGCATACTACAATCATGTTAAAGTGTGGCCATTGACCTTGACATATGTATGCCCAAACCAGCCACTCAATGAAACTGTTTTCAGCATATAGTAATGCTCAAATGAGGTAGTACAGCACACCTGCATATTGTGACTTGCAGGCTAGTTGTCATGGTTGTGTGTATGCCATTTCTTGGCAGTGTTATGATTATCATCCATGTTGTCATTACCCTGTTGCTTGCCCTTGTAGGCATCTTCCAGAGCAAGGATCTTTTCTGTAGGCTGGGGGATTTGTTTGCCAGTCATGGAGTTGTAGACAGAAGTTTTTGTTGAATTATTCATTCTTTAGTTTCTCCATCTTTAATTAATTTGGCTTGTTTGTTTTTTTTAAATATGTTTTAATTATGATATATGTTTGGCTGCAGAAGGCTGTCAGGCACATACATAGGTTGTCAGTTCATCAGTGGACATTGTATAAACTCCCACAGGTATTATTACCCAAGGTCATGGGTAATGGGTAATGCATGGGTTAGGCAGAACCAACCCATACCCATATCTATGGTATCCATACCCATGACCCATGGTGGATACCTGATACCCATGCATTACCCTAAACATAGGTGAAAAGGACAACTGACATACATATTGCTTTGTTGCAACTATACAGATTGTACTTGGTGTCACTTAGGGCAGAGACATTGAGCTAGAGTGAACTGTATGGAAAGTCACTATCCATAGAGAGGGGGATTATGTAACCACTCTATTCCCACTATGTTCAAGTTAGTAGTGGGTTTTGGGATGGGAGCAAAAAAAACAAACACCAAACAATTTGGCAGAAGTTTACATTCTAGTATAAATTTGCTCAGTGCTTACTACCAGATTTCTTTTCTGGAGCTGTTTGAAGGGGTGGAAGCCTGAGGGGGTTGTACAACCAGTACTGGTCATTTTATTCTTGGCACTTATAATTTATTGCATGCTTAAGGTTTCCTTACTTATCTGAATCATTTTATTTCATACAAGCCATACCTTTGGACGCGATTTCAGTACAGAACAATTGTGATTTCAGGGAGTAAAACATGCCAAGATACAGTAGACAAACTACAGAACCAATCGAACATAGGAATGTTGTAACCACTGTAATTACCCTATTCCAAGGTAGATCCATAGCTGAAAGGAACAGTCAGAGAAAGATGTCAATCAGAGCAAAGCCTTCAATAAAGGAGCTGTGTATAGTTTGCAGACACTCTGGCACAATCAGTGCACAATCTGTCTGTCTGAGTTGGTAGTAGAGCAGTGTGAGTGCAGCTCAGAGCCAGAAAGAGAAAAAATGCATATGAGAGAAAGAAAGAACTGAAATGAAGTAAAAAATAGACAGCGAAGTGCTGAGGTGAGTCAGACATCCAGCAAGACATTGATATGAATGAAAGGAAGGTTGTCAAATTGAGAAGGGGTATCAAGCAGACTGAGAGAAGCACAACAGTGCAAATAGCATTAAGCACGCCAAATGGTACATGCAGTGGTGGGTTCAGTGCTGACTTGGAGTCAAAGCTGCATCAAGCAAGCACTATGAATAAAAAGAAGGTCGAGAGGAGTACAAATCAGAAAAGGGGGGAAAGAGTAGTGCCACCAGTGTCAGAAACAGTTGGAAAGGCAGGTGGTCACAAAGCCATGATTGGACAGGGTGTCAAGTAGAGCAGAGCGCTGACTGAGAGTGCAGAGCAGTGGAGCACCAATCAAGAGCACAGAGCAGCAGGGCACCAATCAAGAGCGCAGAGCAGCAGAGTGCCAATCAAGAGCACAGAGTAGTGGAGCACCAATCAAGAGCATAGAGCAGCAGAGTGCCAATCAAGAGCACAGAGCAGCAGAGTGCCAATCAAGAGTGCAGAGCAGTGGAGCACCAATCAAGAGTGCAGAGCAGTGGAGCACCAATTAAGAGCATAGAGCAGAGTCATGTCAGATAGGGGTAGCAGGCAGAGAGCACAAAAGAGTGCTGAGTAGAGCTGCTGAGAAAGGAGCAGAGCAGAGCACTGAGCCAAGCCCTCCTAGTGCAGTTGAGGAGTCAAAGAGAGCACAGAGCAGAGCCACCCCCTAGCACAGCTTGGGGCTGGAATGGAGCAAATGCACATGGGGTGGACACACTGTGCAGCGCCAGTGCTTATAATATAGAAAAGCCCTTCGGGCAGCTCCTGGACCCAGTTGTAGAGAATTTTAAATGGTTAAATAAACAGAGTGAAAGTGATAGCATTGATTGGAAAATTTAGTAAGCTAATTGTACAGCAATCTATTGTTATGATCCTCCTATTTTTCCTTTACTTTTCTTGATCACGTGACTTGATATTCGTTACATGATCGGTCATGTGACCACACGTGACCTTATCTCTTATCTATGACATCATAGCATGTGTACACCTCAT
>JBBPLA010000047.1:0-10097 GCA_038089515.1 Leccinellum crocipodium
GCTTCAGTGTCTGGGGTTAGTGGGAGTTTGTATGGTTTATATGACAACCAAGTGGTGTGTCCTTGATAGAAGAGTTTGAGTGTGAACCCATCTGGGCAGATGGCAATAGCATGTTATGAGCATGCCTGTGTGTTGGTAGGTAGAAGTTGAGGATATCTGGAATGCTTGGCTATGTATAGCATAGATTTAACTCTGTAAGCCTGCGAATCTTACAGAAGAAATTATGATGCTGTTATTTGCACAGTTTCAACTCCACTGCACTGATCCACTTCATGCCAAGGGAATTATCCAATTTTTGAGCAGTTAGAAGGGTTTGCTTGAATGTGAACTACACTGACAAAGTGAACTCAAGCCATGCTGGACCATTGTATAGATACAGTTTAGACTTGGTTGTATCCCAAGTGCTGTCATGTAGCAATCAGGTACTGAGTATCATCTTCTTAACTCTAGAGTCCAAGTATGTAATCAATGAGGAATAAGAGTGTTTGTCACCCATACCAGTGACAAGTGAGATGAGTAAAGAAAAAAGTCTTGTTCTAATGAAGGCAACTAAGACTTTTGCACTAAAATGGCACTAGGCACCTACTAAAACTTAACCAGGAAAAGGAGTAGTTGGAAGAAGAGTTCCAACTAGAGCAAGACTGGCTTGTTTGGTGGAAATGCATTCATTTTATTTATTACTGTACATGTGCACAGACTAAGCTGTACATGATGATAAACTATCTATGATTACTATTTAAGGGTATAGTGGTCACACAAGTGTGAGAGAGTTCTCATGACTGGAAATATTAAGTACATGAGGTTATGACATTATGGATAAGAGAGATAAAGTCATATCAAGTTACATGATGATTGACTAAGCAGATCATGTGATCAAGAAAAGTAAAGTCAAAAGGTAAAAGTTAAGTTGATAAATAGGGGTTTACAATACTTTCTATTTTTACCCTCATTCTCCTTACTCTCTCTTCTTCCCACCCCTTTGGTCATGCTGCATTCTTGGATTGAACAAGACCATCCACACACTTTCTATTTGTCCATCATGCCATGAGGTTTATCCTTCCACCAGCTCCCTTTATTGTCAAGACACTTGTACCCTTTTCCAATGTCAATTTTTTCCTTCCCAGTATTCCCACTCAGACAAGACATGGCAACACTCAGACTGATAAATTACCATATGTTGTTAGCTTCCCTTATCTTCTGTTATCCAAACAAATCAAGACAATCCTCAAGAACTCTACTTTTGAACCTGTTTTCAATGGCTGGCACTCAAGGGATCACAAACCTGGAGAGTACCTTGATATTTTTGATGGTGCCATATGCTGAACCAAGTTGGAAGAAGGACTTGACAGCAAGTGATTTTTCTACAATTCCATTAACAAGAAAAATAGACCAAGCAATGAACTTCATTTTGGAGTTAATCTGGGTGTTAACTGGTTAGTTGTCATCACAAATCCAAGCTGGTGTTTTCTTACACTGTAATAGATTCTGATACATTCAAAGCAACCTTGCTCTATCTCACTTATTGTGCCTGATATCTTTCTCCCTTTGCAATCAACCTCTGAAATACAGGTTAGCATTCAAGTTTTGCTTAGTTGCTCCTAACTTCTATCTCATTGATTTCTAGATATTGTACACCTAATCTGATATGTGTCAGCATCATGCCAGGTCCCAAAAAACAAACATCCAATAAAGTTCAATGCTTCATGCATCCCATTGTGTCTGATCTACTCTGCCTTCAGAAAGATGGTATCAAAGTATTGACCAAATCTTGTCTGCATGGTAAATGCATCATTGTTATTAATTGTCATCAATGAGCCTAATGAAATATTGTTCAGGACAAGGTCCTCATCCATATTGCCCATGTTGCTGTTGTATGCGACAAACCTGCAGCATACAAAATGGGCAGGTTTGATTCCTGGGAAATTCACACACTAATTTCTGCACAGATTGCTGGATTTGCATTAAAAACAAAGGTAAACCAACTGCATTTCAATCAGATGGTCAGTTTTCTCTTCTGTACAAACCACTTTGCTAACTACAGATGACTCAGAGCCTTTCTGCCAAGAACAGATCAACAGTGTGAACTTGTCAACCAATATAGGACACTCCATAACACTAATGCTTGGAAGAACTTTGTGAAGGACCATGCAACATGATATACCTGGCTATCCCATCTTCCATATTTTGACCTTGTTGAATAGATAATCATCAATCCAAAGCACAATCTTTTCCTAGGTGATCTTACAAGCTAACCATGAACTTCCAAAACTTCACCATTTACTAGCTAATATATGCATTATATCCTTTCACACATTTCTCACTATCTTTAATGATCTTTATACTGGGTTCATATGGCAAATTACTAACTGAGATTGACATTCTTATTTGTCACCTTAGGAACAATAAGATTGTTCTTGCTGACAAATTACTCCATGAATATGGTGCCAAGTTGATCAAGGTAATACTATCTCATGTTGTCTTATTCAGTGAGCTAATATAGCTTTCACCAGTAACTTATATGGTTCAACAGTTATCAAACTGAACAATCAATTACACAACACATGTTTCAAAATACTGCTTCAACTTCAGCCCCTATACATGATTTCTGAACATTTCTCTTTTAATGGCTCAGTAAGGTCCTTGAGTCATGTCTTACAAGAACAACAAGCATGGAAGTGGCAAAGTTGAGGCCACTTAGAATCCTCATGGAGGTTCAGCACATCTGTGGGGTTCGTTGATTGACCTTTTCATTTTTGCAGCACCCAGAGGATTCTTCTCTGTCAAAGGTTGCTCAATTCAATGCATCAATGACATAATGACAGTGAAAATAACAACAACAACATTATCTGTCAACATGATGATGCTGTTGTCATCCTCCTCCCTTATTCTCACAATGTAACACCCAGTACATCAATTCAACATGACAAGATGAGCATATTATCAGATACCTCCCCATCCCTATTCTCACCTGAAGTCCTTATATTACCCTCAGGCTCCTTCCCAGCTATGCAACAACCACATGCAATGACATGATAATACATTCACAGTATTGTTGTCATTACCCTCCTCAATCTCCTTTCACCATGACAATGGTGAGTACATGGCTCACCTCATCCTTACCTTCTTTCCTAGTATCAACATAACAATATCTCAATGTTATAACATGACATGATGAGCACATACTCACACTTCATTCATTCTCACCAACAAAGACAATGTTGACAGTCCATCATGGCGACAGCAGCAACAATGTCAGGTGATGCAATGAAAGACAGCAAAAGTATTGAAGATGATGGCATCAATGACAGAAAATATCGATGACATGGTGAGCACATCCCCTGAGGCCCTCACCCTCATTCTCGTCCTCACCTCATATGCTGACCTAGCACTGCAACAACAACATACATTGATGACAATGACATGGTGGAATGGCAGATGAACAAGACTCATGATGACAACAATGGGAACAGGATGATTCATGGCAGCATGACTACTGCAATGGTGTACCATGATGCCATGATGAGGATGGATCAATGAAAATGGGGATCAACAAGGATTGGATTGACAAGGACAGATGCAGCACCATGCCACAGTGTCAATGGCTGGTTCCATGCTGGCATGCATACTGTGGATAGCATAGAAGTCACTAGCCCACTTCTCATAATATGTACTTCAATCATTGGTACATTAGTGGTTTAAATTCTTAGCTTTGCTTATAATCTGCAAGAATTGTTGGAAATATCTGAAAATATACCCATGACTATCAGACTTAAATAAAAGGGTGAAGATAGTAGCTGGAAATACTACACAAGATGTGAATATATATATTTTTGTTAAAAATATATGGTATTTTCAGTAATTATCCACAGGAGGTCTTTCCTGATATGTTGTGAGGTCCATGACCATGGTCAGAGCATGTAATGAATTTTCTGACTGACAGGTGGAACTCCAGAGCTTGAGGTCACTATTTGCTTAAGTAGTAGATTGATTGAAACTGTTGAAACAAGTTTTCTTGGAATCTGATGATTTCTTTGCACTCATGCCTTCATGTCCAAATTGTGGGAAGCAGTATAAAAATGCTCTCCCAGTGTCACTTGTCACCTGAGCCAGCCAAGGACATCTTTGGATACAATCTATGACTAAGTCTCATGCAAATCACAATTCCATCAAATCTATGGATGGATGTGGATGCCACAAGCATATGGTTCTGACTTGGATATTGACCTAGAACTCCAAGACGATAGCATGGATATGGACTCTACTCCTTTGTTATCTGGTAATCTGGATGAATGCAGTTGGCAGTCTGCAAGATCAGAAGAAGTACTTCTGATAAGTATGTTGGAGCTGCAATGGTATATGGCAATGAAATGTGACATTCATGGATGTTTTCAATGGCGATGGATTTGCCAAAGAGAGGGAAACCTTTATTACTCTTTTACAGGGCAAAAGGACTGGCAGGTTGCATATTACCTACTTTCCTCAGGTCTTAGACATGCATGGCTGCTATCAACAGATTTCTATTTCTGGATTTTAATATGTTGACTGTTTACTATAAATCTATTCTGTGGAGATATGTGCTTATTATGCTATGGTTTATTTTTTCACCTCCCTTGAAGATTTATTAGAAGGCAGTGCACCAGAAATCTTGTTGCAGTCACTTTAAGTACCCAGTGGAAAAGGACAAGCGGACGTCTCATTGAAGGAAGGTTTGTGTTGTGAGTCTACATCTAAACACCCCAGCCTAGATAGACAGTTACGAAGAGTGCTATGTGCTAGAAACACTATAATAAGGTGAAAGAGACAAAAGAGTACGAAATCAACAAAAATAACAAGTTTTTCCTCTTAATTTGCTTTTATTGTATTTTTCACTTTTGGAAACTTCACTACAAGGTTTTCTGCCACAGGAATTCCAGACACAATAGATTCTAACCATACTTAAGCTCTAGCATGCTGTGCAATGCAGTGCACATTACATAACATATATATATGACAAAGATCAGTGAGAGCAAGGAACTCCAGTGCTACAAGACCAGATACAAACAAAGATTTCTTTAGCTGTTTGTCAACTCTCATTTCTGTACTGTAATATTCAACAGAAGAAACATTGAAGCCTTCCACAGATAGATCGCATCCTATATGTGATCTTTTTGCTTTATATAGAAATCAGACGTGAATAAGGAAACCATGTTCAGGACAGAGCACATGATATAACTATTGGATTGAACATGAGCCAAGTCAAAATGACAAAGATTTATTATCATTCCCTATCAACATGTGATCATCTGAATGGACCTCACTCAATACCTGCCAATGCCAATTGTCCATCTGAAGCAAAACAGACCCAATTGGATTCCACCCACCTTGTTCATGGTATGCTTCCTTCACTCCATATCTTCTTCACACTGCCCAAGCACGGGTCCATATCTCATATCTCTTGGGTACATCCTTGGATGAATTACTTGTAGTCATTGAAGGCCTCATCAAGCCTGCTCAGGTCCCTTGAGTCAAGTCTAAGTAAACATATATTTGATCTGGTCATAGATTAGGTGTGGACATATTGTCAAGGCATATATGGATCAGAAGATCAGGCTTCAGGGGTCAGCTTTCACTACAATGGCATGAATAGTGTGTATGAACAGAATGCACTAGCAGAGATAGGTAGGTCACTTACTTGATAGTATTACTATACATGGAAAGAAATGACCACTGTTGCTGACACTTCTCACTATCCAATGCCTCAAGTCAAACTCAGCATTTCTGGTGTCTACAGTCCAGACAGCACTATTGCCTTACTTAGAGTTCCTTTGATCCAGCTATCTTCCTTTATTGAAGCTAATGTGCTAAACACACATAATAGCCCTTTCTTCTATGAAGGCTAGCACGGTAGGATGCAGAGTGGGAAGCTATGGAGGTTTTTTAGCCTCAATAATCACAAGGCCTGAAAAACCATAGTAGAAGAGTATATCTGGGAGGACCTGGTTGATTTTCTCTTTACTTTTATACTAGTAGCAACTATAAGCTTACTGTAACTATATCTTTAGATTTACTTTGCCAAAGAAGATGACAAACATTTGCCAAGCATGCCTTCTAAGAAGCTCCAAACTGCAAAATCCTATTCTTATAGTATTAGATGGTAAGCAGAATCTTACTCTGCCACTTGTTATTAGCTTACTAGGAAGCAAGCAGCTAAAGCACAGACTCAACCAGCTGAGCCACTGGTGATAATCCAACTTGAAGTAGAAAAAAAAGCATTGGTGAAAGCATTGATTCAAGGCTTGTCTGGGTAAGCAATCTGGACTGCTTTTGTTGCATACATTTGATGTCTTCAAGTTTCAGGCAAGGACTGAAGAGAGTGGACTATAGACTATGACTCAGAGGAGTCCTTTGACCTAACACTTCAAGGGAGGAATACGAGGAATGTGAGCAAAATAGAGATGAAGATGAGAGTAGGAATGGTAAAGTTGAATAGTGGTGTGGACATTGTTGTGGGGAAGGAAAGTGGAAAAGATATTATATTCGAGGTCAAAGAGTAGTTCAGAAGTTTCAAGGATGGCAGTAAGGAGAGCATTTCGAATAGGAGAAGGCAACATGTTAGGTAGCAAAGGAGCAAGAGGATGAAGTCGTCCATAGGAAGAAGAGAAATCAGCGGAGGAGGCATTGGACATGGTGGGAATGATCATAGAGAAAAGTGGAAGGGATGACAGTTTTTGAAGGCCTTTAGAAGAGAGGTGGCATGAGATAGATTCCATTCTGGTTCCCAGGTGTTTTCGGAGGATGGCCATCCTTTCTAAGACACAAGGTATGGGCAATGACCACAAGTTCCATGGTGTGAGAGGATTTGTCCAACTTTGTATTTCTCATCATCTTCTATCTCTGTGAGTGGAGGAGATAAGAAGTTCAGGCCATGTTCAGTTGTTTCCCAATAGGATAATAGCTTAGAAGCATGGAATGAGTTGTTGCTTTGCCATGTGGGGGGAAGTTTGAGCTGATATGATAGAAGAGATACAGTGAGGTGCAAAACCGTTGCAATGCCTAACCCCAAACCGGGGCGTGAAGCGCCCCGCAATCACTCGTGGGAATTTCACTTTGCTTTGGTGGGAACAAATAAAGTACAAACCCTTAGCTACAACTTTGTCCCCAGGGTCATGTGATTTCGCTTACATACTGCAAAGATACATCCATTTCAAAACACCAATACCATTGCAACAGTTTTGCACCTTTTGCTTTCCAGGGTATATTAGTACTTGGTATAGCCTCCCTTTGCCTTGATAACTGCTTCAATCCTTCTAGGCATGCTCTCTATCAACTTCTGACACTCTTCAACTGCTATCCCCTCCCAATCAACCTGAACTCTCTCCCACAATTCATGAATCCCCTTAGGAGAGGAATCATGATCTGCTAGTCTTCTTTTGAGGTAACCCCAGAGGTGCTCAATGGGGTTGAGGTCAGGAGACTGTGCAGGCCATACCATAGTATGAAAATCCTGCTCCTGAAGCCAATCCTTCACCTTCTTGCAAGTATGTTTGGGGTCATTGTCCTGCTGAAAGATGATGTCAGGAGGATCAAGACCATAAAACTGCAAAGAATTGAGCAGTTCATCCTTCAAAATCTGAAGGTAAAGGTCCCCATCCATCCTACCATCAATCTTGGTAGCATAGCCAACTCCCTGCCAAGTCATACAGCCCCACATCATCAAAGAACCTCCTCCAAACTTCACTGTACCTTCCACCAGCCTATCACTTAGCCCTTCCCCTGCCTTTTTCCACACCCACTTGCGCCCATCTGACCCTAGGCGATTGATTTTGGTCTCATCAGACCATACTACCTTCTTCCAGTCCTCCAGAGTCCAATCTTTATGAGCATAAGCAAAGTCTAGACAAGCCTTACGATGCTTGGCTGAAAGAAGAGGCCATTTGGACTTGACCACAGCTTTCATACCTGTCTTCCTCAACTGTCTGCGCACTGTGGAGGTAGAGAGAGGCTGGTTGACTATATTGGTGAGTGCCTTGGTCACCTGAACAGCATTCTCTGCCTTTCCAGAGGAGATGAGACGAATGGCATGCCAGATATTGGCAGAGGAAAGCTTGGATGGACGACCTCCAGTAGCTTTTTGGAGCTCAGAATGCTCTTTGGAGCGTAATCTGGATATGGTAGACACATTAAGACCAGTAGTGGATGCAATAGAGTGAGCAGATTGGCCAGCATCAAGCATAGAGAGGATGGTTTGTTTTTGAGTAGGAGAGATGGTTCTCATGATGGTTGTGGTTGGAAACAAAGATGCGTGTGAACTATTTTAAACTCAGGCATGGTTCTAATATGTGTATGTTTGTTTGTATGACCAAACATAACCAAATAACACTTGATTTCAATGTAATGAGCAAAGGGTGCAAAACTGTTGCAATGGTATTGATGTTTTGAAATGGCTGTATCTTTGCAGTATGTAAGCGAAATCACATGACCCTGGGGACAAAGTTGTAGCTAAGGGTTTGTACTTTATTTGTTCCCACCAAAGCAAAGTGAAATTCCCACGAGTGATTGCGGGGCGCTTCGCGCCCCGGTTTGGGGTTAGGCATTGAAACGGTTTTGCACCTCACTGTATGTATAAGCCAGTCATTTCCAACAAGATACCCAGGAGTCTCCAAACAAAGATACATCAACAGAGAGTTGATAGACTTCCTTGGGAGTTATCACTAATGAGTAATAGGGACGATAATCCAGATGCCTATTCCAAAGTGCAATCCAACCAAAACAGCCACCATCAGAAGATTTAATCCAACCATCTTTTTCATCCAAAGTACCAAGAGAGAGAAGATCTTATACCCTCCACACTTTCATAGTCTGGTCCAATGATCCAGTGACAATGTGGGTTCCATCTGGTGAATAGGCAACAGGAGTTTTCAGTGATTCTGTGTATCTCCAAAATGGGCCTGCCATAAGCTGACCACTGATTGCATTCCAAATCCTAATGGGGTAGCCCCATGAGCCAGAGATAATGCAAGTCCCATCAGGTGAGTATGCAACAAAGTCAACTATATTGTTGTGTCCCTCAAATGGACCTGCCACAAGCTGACCATTGGTTGCATCCCAAACTCTAATGGTGCAATCTGAAGAGCCAGAGACAATGTGGGTCCCATCAGGTGAATAGGCAACAGAGAAGACTGATTCTGTGTGTCCCTCAAATGGACCTGCCACAAGCTGACCATTGGTTGCATTCCAAACTCTAATGGTGCAATCTAAAGAGCCAGAGACAATGTGGGTCCCATCAGGTGAATAGGCAACAGAGTAGACTCCATGTGTGTGTCCCTCAAGTGGACCTGCCATAAGCTGACCATTGGTTGCATTCCAAACTCTAATGGTCTTATCCCAAGAGCCAGAGACAATGTGGGTCCCATCAGGTGAAAAGGCAACTGAACTGATTGAATCCATATGTATGTCCCTCAAATGGACCTGCCACCAGTTGACCACTGGTTGCATTCCAAACCCTAATGGTGGAATCCTCATAGCCAAAGACAATGCAAGTTCCATCAGGTGAATAGGCAACAGATTGCATCATAGGAATGTCTTGCTCTAATGGATTTGCCACAAACTGACCAATGGTTGCATTCCAAACTCTAATGGTCTTATCCTCAGAACCAGAGACAATGTGGGTCCCATCAGGTGAAAAGGCAACTGAATTGATTGAACCTGTGTGTCCCTGAAATGGACCTGCCACAAGCTGACCATTTGTTGCATTCCAAACTCTAATGGTCTTATCCCAAGAGCCAGAAACAATGTGGGTCCCATCAGGTGAAAAGGCAACTGAACTGATTAAATCTGTGTGTCTCTCAAACAGACCTGCCACAAGCTGACCATTGGTTGCATTCCAAACTCTAATGGTATTATCCCAAGAGCTAGAGACAATGTGAGTCCCATCAGGTGAATAGGCAACAGAGAGGATTATATGTCTGTGTCCCTCAAATGGACCTGCCACAAGTTGACCACTGGTTGCATTCCAAACTCTAATGGTGTTGTCTGCTGAGCCAACCACAATATGGGTCCCATCAGGTGAATAGGCAACACAGTAGACTGCATATCCCTCAAATGGACCTGCCACAAGT